>JAQLOL010000019.1:7005645-7026154 GCA_029783665.1 Naso thynnoides
GTAAAAAAAACAAATAGCCCCCCCCCCCCCCACACCTTTTTTTTTCTTTTTCTTTTTTGTTGTTGAATGAATACAGATGAAATTTGCTCTATTGTCCGAGGTTGACTAATGCAGCCCTCTTCAAATAACAAACATAACATATTTTCTTCTCTCTGTCTGTGTCTGCCTGTCAGAGGTGGCTCCCTACCTGAGAGGGAGTGGACTGCGGCAGCAGGTGGTGTTAGAAGGAAACAGGCTGGTGCTGACCTGCCTAGCTGGAGGCAGCTGGCCTCTGCAGTACCGCTGGACTCTTAACAACAGCAACATCTCTGACTGGACACCACAATACAGGTCAGTTGTCACTGACTGGTTATGTGTCTGACATTTTGTTCTTTATCTTTCTTTTCTTACAGCATGTGTCGACTTGTCTGTGTATCTGGCTTCCTTTCTTTTAGCCTTGCTTCCATCCTTCCCTCTGATAATCTCCTCTGTGTTCAGTCATGGCTGTACCATGGAAAAACAGCTGCCCATAAGTGATGGAATGTGTTCACAGAAGGTCAGAACATGCAGACAGCAGAGCCAAAGTGAGATTAATAATTGCATTAGCACCATAAATATGTATATGGTCTGGGACAAGAAGAAAAGGACCAATCAATAAGACTGAAGTTCCTTCTCGAATTTTTTCTCTGTACCTCTTCTTCTCTTCCTCTTCCCTGCTGTCCCTGTGTGTGTTGGTTTGCGAGAGCTGAACAATCCTTCCGGTAAAGCTGCAGCTGTGAAACAAAATTTTTTTTTTTCACATCATTCAGAAGTAGAGGAAATCTTGGGAACTTTGGCACACTGAGGGAGGGAGAGGTTGAGCCAGCATTTTGTAGGCAGCCATTATTCGAGCCAGGAGGCGTTGTGTAGCTCTGGACTGCTCTCAGCGTTCTGGCTAGTTGAGTTTAGTGAAACCAAGGCTTTGCCGATTTGGCTGAGTGCAGTCGCAATGAGAATGTGCGTGTGTATGTGTTTGTGTGCGCCTGTGAATGTGTGACCATCTGGAATTGTGTTGGGGGGGAATTTACTGCTATTTTATTTCAGGCAGGTAGAGCAGGTCGTCCATTAATTTGAAGCTTTGGTGGCTCGATCCTCCTGTCAGTGTCAGTGTGTTAATGATCAAAACACCAAAACCTAGGCTGGTCTTTGTTGTTTAGGGCTTTGCTTTGTATTGTAGCATGCTGACATTGGTGTGAGAATATTTATGAATGAGCAGATGTTAAACAGTGTAAATAAATGTGAATAAAAGTGCTACATAAATACAGTCAATTTTCACATATTTAGAGTAATTCTGCTGTTTACAGAATAATACCTTTTTGGCCTTTCCATGCCCTCTCCCAAGATAAAGCATGATTTATTCTATATACCTCTCATGCTGTTTGATGTGCTAGATAATGAAGAAGTCAGATGAGCAGCACTGGAAGTGAAAATGATTTACAACCAGTGTTGGAAATTAAAATTTTCTTCCACCAGTCACAGTGACTGATGACTTCTTAATTTTACCAGCCACTCATATTTTTTTTACCAGCCACCATTTTGCAGTCACACTTTTGTGTAACATTTGTCTTGGTTTAAAAAACAAGCAAACAAAAAAAAACAACCACTATGTCACTTTTAAGAAACCCAGAGACACAGAGCAGAGATCTTCATTACCGGAGGGGAATACTAATGAAGTTTGTTGATGAGCAAAAGAAAAATTAAAACTACTTAAGAATGTTATAATTATGTTGCCTGCTTACTGTTGTGTCGAAGTTTGAGGGGCTGATAGAGCCTGTCATAGGGAGAGACGACATGAAGGGGGACAAAATTCATTGGAGAGATGACGGAGAAATTGCAGCCTTATATGGGATGAGGAGGACTAATGTTAAATAGGTGAAGGTAAGTAATTAAGTGTGGGTCTTATATTAGTGACATGATTTGAGAAGTCGACTCTGTTGTTAGTGCTTTGTAAAAACAAACGTTGGCTGCTGACTCGTTAGCTAGCCGCCAGACAAAAGAATCATCAACATTAGTCTGAGAAGTTTAATTTTCATCGCTGTTTATCATCTGTCCCGATTAAATTTTTATTTGCCCGGGACAACGGGAGGTGCTTTAGCCGAGCCCTGACTCTGTCTTTTAATCTTTCTTTCCAAATTTGTAACCCGCCACTTTGGCTGGTGGGTTGATCAAATTTACCCACCACTTCATAAATTAACCCGCATTTGGCCAGTGGCGGGTGCTAATTTCCCACCCTGTTTGCAACGTCAGTTACATTTCCCTCTTCAGCATCAGTTCCACTCCAGTGGTCTTACAATTTTTACACATAGTGAAGCTAAATAAAATCATTACTAACTTGATAAGTGAATCGTAGGAAAAGAAGAGAAACAGACTTTGCTTTGTTTTTTGGAAACATTGCTGAAAAAGCTGCTATGTTATCTTCAAAACTATATCACGTTTTTTGCTGACAAAGTTGACTCTGTTCATTAAACGTTGCCTAATTGTGCTGGTAAAAATGCAGGAACCTGCTTTGTCACCTAGCACAAACTCAACACATGGTTGAAAATCAAGAAAATGCCTTCCATTTCACATGAAACAGACGATGACTTCTTTTTTGTCACTAGTAGGATTAATGTGGAATGGTGTGTTCCTCTGAGTTCACACTCTTTTATTATGTCTTCACACATCACGACCTCACACACTGTAGAAATACATCCAGTCCTTTTAGAGTTCAGATTGGTGCTACAGGGAGGGTTTGATCAATTTGTGCTGAAGTTGTCTTTTTGTAAAACCAGATTGAAATCTTTCTTGTCTTGAACCACGTAGGGAATACTGCACGCTGGGCTGAGACTGTGTCAGAGAAATTTACTGAGAAATTAGTGGACTAATTTGGACCTGTCAGAATTGTTCTTTGTATTAAGTGAGAAATATAAAGGAAATGGGTTGGGATTTAAAAAAAAAAAAAATCAGTGACAGCTCCACCGCGCACACCTATTAAAAAATGTAATGGAACACAGACAGAGAGAGTTAGAGAGGGTCCAATATCAAAATCTGTTTCAGGATGAGAGCTGCTGTGTTATGTGTCATTCGTGATTCAAATGGAATTGCATGTGTGAGTCTTTGATGTACACATGTGTGTATTAGTGTGTGTGGGTTTGTGTGTGTTGGCAGCATACACAGACAGCCTGGGAGTTAAATACTTGGCTGTCCTAGTATACATAATGAGCCCCAAAGCGATGTCCAGTTTTACAGTGTCTATCTTGTTTGTGTGTAATATATGTGTGTGTGTATTTGTGTGCCTATTTGTGTGCGTGTGTGTGTATATGCTTTTCTGTGTCTCTTCAGCATGGCACCAACCTAGATCCTATGCCAAGCCTCCCATTAGTGAAGCACAGTCCATTAAAACCCCATTAACAACCCATCTCCAAAAGAAAAAACATATACACAGTCAAAAACATTCTGACACGCAAAAGAGACACACACGCACACACGCACACACGCACACACGCACACACACACACACACACACCACTCCGCCTTCCCTTCTGTTATTGGTAAACTTGGACAACCTCAGGCCAAATCCATTCCCAGATCAAGGTCATTTAAAGGGAATTATACAAGAGTGCAGACATACGGACAAACAGACGTCTACCGTCTTTCCCTCCTGTCTCGTTGGTTCCCAAACATAACATTCTCAACACTGCCTTTCTCCTTTTAATGGTGTTTGTTTACTCTTGAGAGATAAATCACCCCCTAATCAGCATACTCTCTATGTGTCGGTCCTTCTTAAGGTTGTTTGTCCCGTTGCTGAAGAGGACTGACGCTGGCCTTTATCAGTGTATGGTGAGGAACAGGATGGGAACAGTCATACACTGGAAAACAGAGGTGCAGGTGGCCTGTGAGTACACAAGTGTTCACTCTATTAAAATGACTAAATAACTAGCAATGTTTCTTTACAGAAAAACAGAACCCCCCCCCCCCCAAAAAAAAAAAAAAATGAAGAAGAAAGAAATGATGTGTGTTAAACATGTGAGCACAAACATATTATTATACATACACTGAACCAAAAAACAATATGAATAATAAAATTGGAAAGTTATTTTCATGGTCACAACAAAGCTAATCACCTTGCTCACAGACTGTGAGATCTTATCCCTCTTTTTAATAAATGTCTTTATTGAATGAAGTAATGTTCAATCTTGAAAATGCTGGGGGACAATAAAAACCCAGCACAGTAAACTAGCCAGAGCTAACATGGTTTTGGCTTGATGTCGTGTTTGCAATTAGCTCACCAGCTTCAGCAGCTTCTCATCTAGCCATGCGAATATAGTTCCTACGTCCTCAAGTTTTTTCAGAACCATATATTTTGTAAAGACATGTGAATGATTTGCTTTGCCACTTGATGGTGTGACCAGGCCTTAAAGCTGCTTTTTTCAGCAGTAGTGATTTTAGTTGCTTGCTTTATTATTCTTTCATTCGAAATGTAGTTTGATGCAATGGTATTTGAACTCTTCATACCCTTCTCCACCTCCAGTTTTGGGGAACTTCTCCGATGAGGAGCAGAGAAAGACGGCAACTCAGGGTCGAGCAGCCATCATCAGCCAGCCTCCCCTCCAGTCTTTCCCACAACCACTTGTCACATGGTACAAAGATGGACACAAGATCATCCCCAACAACCGAATGTAGGTGTCTCTTTTATTCTTGGTCTCTCTCTATATATTTTGCAGGATCATAATTACATAGTGATTTATGCAGCCACACTGGCATGAAGAATGTATAACAAAATATCGTTTGAGATAAAATTTTAATTTTACAGTTCTTATCCCTCTGTAGTATATTAATTAGCGTGCTCTGAAAGCACAAAAGTTCCTTTTAATCCTTGCACACATATTGTTATGAATAATAAGCCATTTAGACATCTGACCCTATTCATTAGACATCTGTACAATAGACAGAGGACACTATCAGGGGATGATAAAATGGATTTTTCAACGACTCCAATCTTTTTCATTTTGTCTAATCTACAAGGTTATTAACTAATTTTAGGTGCATGGGAGATGTTCTTTTATATTAATTGTGCAGCAGAGATAAGTGGGTCCCTGGATGTCTTGTGTAAGCTGTATTTCACAGTCTTTGTTTAATGCAGTTGCCTGATTTTTTTTTTTTTTTTAAATCGGCTTAAATTTGCATATTATTCAATTGCCTCTACTTCTGCTTCCCTGTCGGTGTCATTATTTTGAAAAATGTTCATGCAGTGTTTTAATATTATTGTTTTTCAGACAGAGTAGAGGAGTATAGTGTGTCGTGAGTTTTTTCAGGACACGATATAGATGGAAAGAGTATCTTAGATAATTATAGAATACTGCATAGACCTGTTTGAATATACTTCTCTATTAAAATAGCTCTTAAAATACAGACCCTCACTGATTTTAATAGGCTGCCCTACACTCTGAGATAACTAACTCCCCATTAAGAACCCTAACTGCTCCCCAGTGTGTTATTGAGTGAAATGATCAGCAGACTTGCTGTAAACATAAATGACCAAACAGCAACTTTTTCACTCCTGTGATGACAGTCACTACCTCACAAGTGCTTTTGAAAAAGCTATGTGGAGTCAGGTTACATAACCACTTTTATTACTATTATTTTTTCTGTGGGTTCACAGCAGGTTTGACTTTCCTTTCAAATTTGAATGAGTGTGTAAAATGACTCTTCTGCCATATCAATAAGGCTTCATTGAGTATAGCTTACAACCAGCTGACTGCAATAATTTTTCTACTCAACGCAGTGCCTGCATTGAAAGTGTTTACTGTCTGAGCATCACCTCTACAGTGCCCTCGTCCTTCCTTAATGTCACGCGCGCCCCACTACCACATCACCACCACCACCAGCACCCATGGCAATTAAAAATAACACATTAATAAATAAATACCTGACTAGCGCCAAAGTAAAATAAAGGCCCCTAATGTGATAAAAGTGCACCTGTCTATGAAGTAATTAAATTGCCAATTATCCATATCAAAGTAGCATTGATGGCAAGGTATAAAGAGCAACACAGACACACACACACACACACACACACAAAACTCATTCAGATCCTTTTGTAACATTCACAAGTCGTGCTCAGAACATTAATAAGTCTAAGAGCAATTTCAGCCTCAAAGAGTCACTATGGAGGCTGTAAAGTGTCTAAAAGGAACTAGTTCATAAAACTTGTTGTCTGACCCATAAGAAGGTGGAGTGGGATAAAAAGTCTGCCATCATATAGGGGAGCAAGACGCCATATTTCCTTAAATATAGGAATAGTGGTGCACACTTTCAGACAGTCTTTAAAACATGGCGTTTGCTCTGATAAATACTTGTGTCATCATACTCGCACCTTTTTGTCCTCTTTTACGATGAACATGGATCTGAGGATTATAATCATTTGTATATGATATTATTGTGTTCATATGTATATTATTAATCTACTTTACAAAGGCTACACAGGAAGAAAAAGCCTCCCAGAGCCTGTAGATACATATGCTTTTAAGCACAAAGAAGAAGTTACTACAAATATCTGTTTGCTAGGACCATTTCCTTTGAGGTTTGCTACATAAACAATAACGCAGCATAGTTATGCTCGACAGAAAAGAACTGTTTTGGAATATCCATAATCATCATCTAGGGCCATTTTCAACAAGAAAGCTCAGAAGACATACAAATAAGTTGCCACATAAACATAGCAATACAGTTAAACATTTACAATTAATAGTGAAGGCAGCATTAAGGTACTCAGTGTTGAGTTGAAGCTGAGGTAACGGCAGAGGTTGCCGAGTAAGCACTGATGCAACAGTTGCAGCAGTAGGTTAGCTGCATTTGAAACAGAATCTGATTTGACATTGAGAAATTGGCTGTCACAGCTGGGCAGGTGTACTTAGCTGAGCGCTCAGCTGAGAGCTTTGGCCTGTTGATCACAACACAGTTTATGCTGGGGCCTGTGTTTTGTCCACTGTACAGTATGTTGGTAATGTCGCTACAATGACTCAATTTCTCCTTGACCTTCATCTTGATAAAATTGAGAAAAGCTGACAAAACATCCCACCCGTAAAAATGCACAGCCCATTCATTTTGTTAGCAAGATAAGCCATTAACTTTAGCTTTTTCTGTAAGCATTTACTGCAAACACTGTTCGTTTCTGCTGAATACCTGACTGCCTCCACTGAAGTCCTGAGATATTAAAACATTTTTATGAAAAATAACTTTAGGGACATTCTGGGAATAAAAAATAGATGCTGTTTTACACTGCAAATCCCTTGAATGTCATAGGCATTTTATTAAACCATGTACCAGCTTAATGCGGTAGCAGTCAATTGGATATTTATCATTTGCCCATCACAGTTAAATTCATCTAGCGCACTGGACAGTCTCTCCCTTCATTGAATGGATGAAGGAAAAAGACCGAAATAAAGACAGAGATTCAGCATGCAGTATTTCTCATGATATGTTTTTACAAACCTCTATGAAGACAAGTGAACCAGTGTATCACTATAACTTAACATCCACTCACACAGCCAGCAGCGTCATTCTGCCTGGCACACTCACTGCCTGCTTGCGACACAAGAGAAAAAGGTGAGAGACGTCAGCGCTGCTGGCAGAGGGGCAGTGGACTGTATTGTTGCTTGTAGCTTTTTAGAAGCAACTTATTTGCTAAAAGGGTCTCATAAGTCACCAATTTTAGATAGTCTCCATGTTCATAACACTGTGGGTGTGATTACGGTTTGAATCAGATTGTCCACAGAGAGGAAGGGCTGTTCACCAACGGTTCACTCTGCTTGTAAAATCATGCATGATTACTGGCAACTTAATGTAATTTTCATAAAATAAAGTTGCTGTAGATGACTTCTGCAAACGAGCTAGCAAGCTAATGTTAGCTGTAGCATGAGACTCATTGGGAAGCAAATGCTTCGTTCAGCAGTCGTTTCTGCAGGCTCGTGCTTTAATTCATTTGTTGTCGCTCCTCTTTTAAGTTCAGTTTAAAAGAGAACTGAGACGAAACAGTTGCAGGGAAAGCTGCAGTGCAGTAAACTGGTCCGTCTCAGCTCCAGCTCGAGCCGACTGATTGTGTGGCTTGAAGACGCTCTGTCGTTGGCAGGGGCAAGTCAGAGCACAGTGAGCTAATCAGCTCGTACCAAAGTCACCTGTTGCTAAGAAGTGCAGCGTAGACCACCGCATTAGGACAGAGAGTACAGAGAGTGTCACTGATTTTTCATTTTTCCACAAACCCTTTGTCCTGTTAGCAAAGAAAATATGGTCAAAACAGGGCTTATTGGAGACCAATTGAGCAGCGAATGGTGTCATTTTCAACCACTTCACTGTTTAATCAGGTTATACCTCATAATGACAAAGTTAAGCCAAAAAAGTTGTCTAGTTTCACTTCAAGTTTAAACAGTGAAATCAGTTTAAACAGTGTATCAAAACATCTGCTAAATGATGGCAGGTAAGGTGCTTTTACTAGACATAGATTATTCTTGCGTAGCCACTGCCAGACCTTTCATGCTGTGTTACATAGCCTACAAGCCAGTTCAGTAACATATTGAGTAGCCAGTCGGGTTGAATGTGTGTTACGCCCCCACAAAATTAAAGTTTTTACAGCAGTTAGCAGTATATAAGTGTGGAAAACAGTCACGAGGAGAGCCTTCTCTCCGCTATGGAGGACTTCTTACATATTTGAGAAAGAATTTTATTGGACGCAAAAATTAATATATGTCCCCATGAGCAAGATGAGTCTTTAATATTTTTAAAACATTTTCCAGGAAATGCTTAATTGTAAAATAAAACTATTTAAAACTGCAAAACTACTCCTTGGTCATTGTTTGGCCATATATTGTCATATAGGTAAAGATAGGAGCAACACATATCTGGTTCATGTTGACTATGAATATGTAATTATTCAGTATCTATACAAGAAAGAGAGATGTTGACAGAGACTAATAGACAAAATTTTTTTAAAAGTATCTTAAGAAAGCCTTTCTCTCCATTGACTCAGCAGGTATTATTTCTATTTTTTCTGTTGTGGGTCATGGTACACACTCAAATACATTGATGTAGTGTGTGAATCTAACTATAAAAAGTCGTATTCAAGTATTCTCCGGATAAAAACTTTGATACCTGCATTGTAAGATAAAGTATCCTGATTTGCTTGCATCCCACATATACACTGAGATGAAAATTCATGCATAACACTTCCTTTGAACCCTCATGGAAAAGACTAATTTGCACCTTACTTCACAGCTCCCCTCTTGTCTCAACAACTCATGTCTTCCTCTCCTTTTACCCTTTCTCACCTCTGCGCTTACACCTACTTTTCTGCCTTTAAATAATTCTTTATATTTCTTTGTTCTCTGCACTGGCTCTCCTTCTCTGACTGTCTCTTTTACAGTAATTATCATGCCACAGGATATACTGTTACAGAACCCATAACCGTCTGTTCCTGAATAAACTGCTTAACTGCTGTAGTAAACACACACAAACACACAAACTCATACACAATCTGTCTCTCCAGACCAATCTCAGTTGCGTCTACCTGGCTTGACCGTCTCTGTGGGCACTCATGCGTGTCAGAGTGAGTGCGCTGGATATTTGCACGGCCGTGCGTGTGTATCTGTGTGTCTACACATTTGTGTTTGTGCGGGAGGTTATGCTGGCTGATCCTGCGGTCCAGTGAGACAGGGCCAGATGGTGCTTGGCGGTTGGCTGTCTTCGTGGTGACCGAGCTGATGATGTTGTTTATGAAGTTTATTGATCCGATATGCATCACTCCCAGAGTCCCCAGTCCCATCTTGCTGTCTGTTTCTCTGCCTCTCCCACCGCTCTCAATTTATGTCTGCATGCCTGCCCCTAACCCCTCTCTGCATATCCAACGCACACGATATTTCTTCTTCTGTGTGTGTACTACCCCCCGACACTCACCCACCCACCCTCCTTTCTGTTCATGTGTATTCCCAAAACCTCCCAGTCCTCAAAATGCTGGCAGTAAAGAACTTACAAGCTGTCACTTCCCGCACACTCTGCTCTAATCTAATGGAACCCTAACCCCTCCATCTCCATGCTGGTCTGCTATCACCCTGATTTGCCAAACTTCCCGTCCTCCCATTTTTACACGGGCTCTGAATTTTAGAGTCTGTTTTCATTTTCGCCGTCCACCAGTAGTTAAAACTACTTTGAGACAGTGCTGCATTTCAGCAGCTGAAGCTAATATATATTTTAGCTGTAACCTGCAGCTCAAGTTGAGAAGAGCGAGCTGCTTCTTTTAATTAGCTCTGAGACCTGTGGCAGATGGACGTGAAATGATTCTCATCGCCAGGAGCTTCAATAAGACAGCCAGGAAGAGGAGAATTAGAACTCTCCTTTCTTCTTCCAGCAGGGATGCAGAGAGTCCAGACTGATCGAATAAAGGCAGTGATCTATGCAGCAGCATGGTGGTGCAGACAGTAGATATTTCAGTCACTTGTTTCTGGAGTGGTGATTGATGTTGAGGGCACTGATGTCACAGGTGGTCAGTGTCAGGCCTAGGCCTCATGGGAACTGTTTCTCCTCAGGCCTTCTCATGACCTAAGCAGTCACATGCTGCAAATGTGCCTTTTTGGGTGGATGTGTATGTGTACTTCTCTTAAATTCTTCTGTTTTATTTGTCAGACACAATCTAACAAAAAGAGCAATTCATTATTTTGTGGCTTTCAGTCACACGCGCACACACAGGGGAGGTTTAAACAGAAGGAACTTTTTTTCGCTATCTGTCTTACAAGCAGATGTTTTTTGTGTGTTGTGTTTTCCAGCGTGAGCGTATATGTGTGTGTTTGTGTCAGGCAGACCACAAGATCAATAGAAAACAACCATCATTTGGAGTGAGATTCAAAGGATGTGCATGCTTACATCCTATCACATGTTGAAAATACAACTGGCCATTTGAAAAGTCTTCCATCTACGACTACACCGCTGCGGTTCATAATGGCTTAGTTTCTCACGACAGCCAAAGGGGAGGATCAAAGAGACTGAGAGAGAGGTAGAAGACATGGGGAAAAAAAGTCACAGGAAATGAATATGGAGTGAAGAGTATAAGCTGGTCTGAATCCATTGTGTCTGGAACTTAATCTCTGGAGCCATCAGAAGCTTAGATACTTCATGTGACCTTCTTCCCAATTGTATGACTTTACTATTGGGGTTACAAAATCATCCTGGTCATGTAGGATTTTGAGACCTATGGCTGATTTTGGAAGAGCAGTATGCCAAAGTTTACTCTACCTGTTTATGTATTCTACAGTCTTTTATATCTCCCTCTTAGTTAAGTATTTTGCTGTGATTTACAGTATAAAGTGTTTAACATAGTTAGCATGGTTTGAGTCTTATCCAAAGTTTGATAATTCAGTCAAAATTGAAGTTTACTTGGAACACAAAGAAACTTAGTGATTTATATGTTTACTTGGCATTAACTGTATTCAGGTTTCTGTATGTTCATTTCAGTGCAGCTGTGTATTGCCCTCACCTCTTTCTGCTAACCTGACATTTTTGTGCCAACTGATTTTCCAAAGAGATTGAGGAATAGAAACTAATTTCTGACTGGCTGGCCTGTATTTGCCATTGAGCTGCCTGATTTAGCATTTCCATCTAAATCTTATTATAAGTATTGAAAACTCAAGCAGCAGAAGAAATATTACTCTGCATTGTTACTTTTTTTCACCTTATGAGTAATTTTAGTCCATTATCTCATTGCTTATAATTGTATTTTGTATTTTCTGGTTAAAATTAATGGTGATCTTGTGGATTTTGAAAAATAACTGAAATGTATTATTTAGCAAGTAAACATTGGAACGTTTTAGTGCCCTCCACATTCACTGCAGTACAAAAAGCATAAAATTCATCTGAATAGGTGGAGTGGTTGACATGTAAAGTTAACTGCACTCTGGGAAAGAAACAGCTGTCTTCCATGTTAATGTGAAACACTCTTATGACGATCTACAAAAGCCGACCTTCAAAGACTTTATCGTTATTTATTAACACCACCTGACTTGCTCTTTTGCCTGTTTCATAGTCATGGCAGTCCTTGTAGGTCTTTGTAGGTAGGTTGAATGTGAAAAGATGTCAGTTTCAGCTGTTGACATTATTTTCCTCATCTTCTCAGGAGGACAGTCTCAGCAATGAACAGAAGCACTTACAGTACCTCTGCACAGGGTTATTGAGTCTGCACTGCATGGAGAAAATTTTATCCAAATTAAATCTAAGCCAAATCAGTCATTTCTAGACACTTGCAGCACATTTAGCAAACTTGTTTTGCTTAAAAGCACTGAAAAATTGCTGCTAAAGTACATAGTATGTTGTCAATTATTTTGAGAAGTAATATTGATGTAATACTTTTTACAATATCAAGCAAAACGGCATCACTTTAGCATGGCAAACACCTAATAAAAGGCCAGTCTCAGCAGTCTTACCTGTTTGCAACAAATGGCCACATATATCTTCATTTACTGGCTGTGTTGTTTATTAATTCCATGAATAAGCAAATGCCTTGATATTAGATTCCTAAGAAGAATTTGATCTGGTTTTCCTGCTGGGACCCATGCTGCTGCCCTCTTTTTGTGAAATTTGTAATAGCAGTGGTCTTTTAATTGACAGCTCAAATAAGGCTTGTCATGAGTAATTGTTGTCATTACCGTTTGTTGATTTTTAAAATGGCTCAATAGAGAATATCTACTGTACATAAAACCAAAACCAGACCAAGACTTTGTGTTGAAGTTAATTGCCTTTTGTCAGAAGTGGCAGTAAAGGATATTGACTCAAAGATACACCACTGTGATGTGATATGAAAATTACCATTTAGCATTTCACAGTAGATTTTTACATTGATTAATTTAATAGAGGGAAAATAAAAGATGGGAAAAAAAGCTATAGAAATTCCATTTTTGATGCTCTTCTGAACTTGATATTTTCCAATTTACCTCTCCTCCCCTTCCCCTCTTTCGATGCCTTTCCATAATTGAATTGCTTCTTTGGTCGCTTAATGTGGTGGCAAATAACAGAATAAAAATTCTCTACTGTAAACTCAATTCCATTTCCACTTTGACATTGCACGTTTCTCCTCATTTCTAAGCACATGTGGCTGTTTCACTCTCTTTCTTCTTTGCTTCTTGTTCTCACCCACTCACTCACTTTGTCCTTCATTCTTGTCAGGTTGTATTAGGGCTGGTTGATCCCATTTCAAAGAGAAAATGGTAATCCTAGTATTCCTCCGCTCTTGACCCTCACATCATTGTAAGTCTTGAAAGGGAAATGACAAATAGATTTATATATGTTAAGTATATGTTTAAGATTGTACAGTAGCAGAGCAGTGGAAATTGATTTGGCTTGGTGTTGTTTTAACGTTAAATTTATGGGGTTTTAATGCAGGTGTTGTGAAAAAAAATCATCACCCAGTGGAACTAATTGGCTTATGGCTCCATAGGCACTGCAAAATCTGAAGCTTATACACTAAAGCCAGTGAATTTTATCAAGGAATTGATGTTTTCTAGCAAAAAAAGGGAAAGATTCTGCTCTCTAAAGATCTGAGCTGCAATGCAGATTCTTCTACATCTTACTCAACACTACCTAAAAATTGGCCAATAAAAGGGAAGTTGGAGTTTATGTTGACATTAAGAAATTAGCTGCATAACAGTAAGAATTTTCAGGTTATAATGGCCACACGGTGCACTTAAATGATGCAAAGGGTGATGAATCGAGGGGAAATGGATGTAGTTCAATTCTTGGAAACGGTTTTGCCTCTCATCCAAGGAGCTTCACTTTTGACTGACTGGTGAGAACATTTTAACCCCAGTAGAGCCATAATAATGGTCCCTCAGTGCTGCTGTAAGGTCACTGAGGTCATTGGAGTTACCTGAGGGTAAGTGTTAACGACCATTGTTGGATATGTCCCATGAGGCCAAGTGGAAATGGTTAAATCTTCTGAGAAGGAATGAAACTTCAACATTCTAAGCAGGTGATAATAAGTGGTGTCATAGACCTCCCTCCCTGTTTAGTGATGGCTTCTCACTTTTATGCTGCTTTTCCACCAAATTAGCTGGTCCACACAGGTTTTTTTTTTTAAACACAGGTCAACCCATTAAAAAAATCATTTATTGACCCCATTCCTACTCCCTGCAGGCAAGGCAGTCCGTCTGTGAATTTTATCTGAAGCGTCGTAATTTGGATGAAAGAGTGCACTGCATTGTATGGACACATCTTTGTGATGTGCGAGACAAATGCCTGTCAAATGTAATATTAACGATGATGAAATTACAAATGCAGATGTATCATAAATTAATTTGGGTGTCATGCTTTGCAAAAGTTGGATTTGGTTGGAAACGCTCCACAGTATGTTTGTTTCGCTCAAAGCTTGCATGAAAGTGTGGGTTCTGAAATCATTACGTCAAAGTAGAAGCGTGTATAAATACATAAGACTGACAATAAGACAGTATCGTAACACAGTGGAATGTGCTTCATGAGCGCCAGTTAACTGTTGTCACAAAATGACCTGTGCGCACTGTACTCTGCCTCAGCCACAGAGCGATCTCTGTATGTTGGATGATCTGGCTGGATTATCCGTAGTCTAAATTGACTGCAGGGAGAGGGAGAGAGAGGTGCGTTTGTTGAGCTAGATTGACTTTCAACAAGAGAGAGAGCGGCACACTGCGCTGTCAGTTTAAAAGCTTGTCTTAACAGAAATGGTCTGTGCTTTCAAGGTGTTGTGGAGACACATGTCAGGTAGGAAATTGTTTCCAACTCTATGTAAGTTAGTGTTAACCTCTGCAATTGTAAGGTTATTCAAAAATTGGAATCCTGGTTCCGTGAGTGGATGACATGAAATGCCAGAAGTAGATGGGAAAATAGGCATTGGGAAATATGTCGGAATTTAGCGTGTTCACCCGAGTCTTACTTGTAGATTAAAAGCCAAGCTGAGCCAAGGTAAAAAAAAAACCAAACAAACAAACAAAAAAACAAACAAACAAACAAAATAAAACATATCTACTGCAGAGTCAATCAATATGGGTGAAAATGGTGAGTGGAAGCATTCCTATTGCGTACAAAAGCCTGATCTTAGTGGGTTTACGAAGGTTTTTGACCAGTGGAAAAGGGGCCTTTTTTAGTAAATCGTCTCCTTTTTAAGATATTTCTTTGGGCTTTTGTGCCTTTATGTACAGGACAGCTGAAGAGTGGACAGGAAACAGGGCAGAGAGGGGGGGAATGACATGCAGCAAAGGACCACAGGTGGAATTGAACCCGGGTCCGCTGCACGAGGACATAGCCTCTGTATATGGGCACCTGCTCTACCAACTGAGCCACCGGGCGCCCCAATTGATTGTTAAATGGTTGCGTTCTGTTTTCATTTACATTGTGCACAGTGTTCCAACTTTTTTGAGATCCCTAACTCTGTTTGTACTACAACAATCCTTCTCAACTAGTTCATTCCACAAGAAGTCAGCTTGGGGACTTGAAAGAGGTAAATCTTAAGTCATCTTTATAACATTTGTGTCTTTATTCACACTGTAGTTGTACCTCAGTAATTATGTCCATTATAGACAGTTTTAAACCTTATGATTTAAGTTCAGCATCAGCTTTTAATTGCAAATGATCCAAGGATGGTGGATAAGTCAATCCACCAATGTTAGAGATCCACCACATACAGTATATCTTTTATGCAGGAGATACAGGAGACACAGATGTGCAGTTACTGTTTTCCTTTTTATTCACTCTAAACATGGTGTTTGCCTCATCCCAACTCAGCGTTTAAGTTGCCTATCCCTAGCCTTACCCAGCCTAACCCTCTGTTCACCACAACCTCTTCCTAACCACAACCCTTCATCATGCTGTAGCTACCATGCTTAGATATTGCAGAAAGTGAGAATTTTAAAAATTTCCAGAATTCTGTTGTTTCTACATTGTTGTAATTACGTTTGTGATTTTAGAGTTCTTAAGCTGGGGGTGCTTTAAAAAAAGTTAGACATAGTTTGACATAGCATGTCTAACATGTCTTTTAAGAATAAAACCAGAAAAATATATCATCATTCTAAAAAGAAATATGGCATTGTGGTTTCCTTTTGCATTTTAGAGGTTGTCACATAAAGTTCAACAGGAAACTCTCAAATTTCTCAAAATCTCAACTGCAGTGCTGCTCATAAAGTTAATATGATGCTTGCAGTGAGATTGTCAATAAAGTTTCATGCCTCTAACTGTGATTTTTGTAACAGCCAAACAAATATAAACAAACAGATGAAGTAAATTTGTCTAAAAATGTAATCAGACTTTGGAAAAATGGATAACATAATGTAACATATGCTTGATTTTTTTGTAATTATAATAATACTAATAATAATAATAATAATAATAATAATAATAATAATAACACAACATTTAAGAGACACACCTTCACAAAAAACAAAATAAAGTGATATTAAAATAACTAATGTGCTTCTCATTTGTTTTCTTGAAAGCAGATGCACTGCTATTATTTTGTTTCTGATGTCTCAGTGCCTGATTGATCTAACATCTGTCACAGTCATAGAAAGAAAATCCAGAAGTCCAGTCTAACTGTTTATTTTTTCACTTCCTTATCCTTTCTTTTCTCCACAGTCTTTTTTTCACCATCCATTACAAGTGTGTGACAGGTTACAGACGGGTTGAGAGGAGAGAACAATGTGTTGTGACCCTCAGTACTGCCCTCCAGCTCAGCGCCGGGCTCACACTCCTTCTCCCAGCAGGCCGTGGGGGGCCTAGCTGCCGCCCCTCTGCCCGCCTCTCTCCACCCCTCCACCACCAGAATCAATCGCTCTGCGACACCGGACAAACGATCCACTGAAATCCATGTATCACAGTACAGTGCGCCACCAACAATGACCAGCCATGTGGCTCGGACTGAGAGAGAGGGAGCCGGGATAAGACAGAGAGTTATTACAGGTAAATATAAAATTGAAGTGGAGCAGAAAAGTGAGAAGAGAGCAACAGGAAGCAGAAAAATTAGAACAAAAACAAAAATAGAAATATTATGTACAACTTTAGAATCTAATGTGATTATTGTAACCAACTTTATGATTATAAATCAGATTATTTTGTCCAAATTTAACCACAGGCGTGTTTTTTATTGTCTACGTCGTTTTACATGTTTGTGCCAAGTTTAGTCGACAATTTATATTCTTTGTACAATCAGATAAAATAATGCAGATGCTTACTGATATGGCCATCAAGGTCTCAAACTAGTTCTACTTCTATCTTAAACTAGCCTACTTTTTTTTGGATAAAACTTATAACTGTAGCTTACTGTTGCCCAGTAATATTCATTCCCAGCACTCAGAAGCTGTACAACATTTTAGCATCAAATGAATTCTGTGAAATATCTGTTACTTTTACCAATGGTAGAGGTAACTAAATACACACTACTTAAGTAGGCATACAATATTGAGGTACTTTCATTTAATGCTCCATTATAACCCACTTCCTTTCAGAGGAACCTATAGTAGTTTTTATTCAACTACATATCTCAGACCGATAAAGTCGTTAGTAATCTAACAGGTTCAGATTTCACACAGACAACCTGTGCCGAGTTTCTAAATTCATACATTGTTCAAGATTAAACTACCCAACAGTTTATAAAGACAGTAAAAATAGCAGCTGCCTACGTCATTTAAATGCTGCTTACATTAACATTACTGCTTACAGTTACAATGTTTACTATATGATTTAGCAGTACAACACTAACCAGGGAGCCTTCTGCTCCCTAATGATACTTTGACTACATTTTATACTAACCCCAAAGTAAGAAAACAGTATTTTTTTCAGGGGTGTATGTGTTGAAGCAGTAACATCCTTTTGCCTGGCAAATGTCAGAGCAGAAATAGTTTGCCACATAACTGCACATACAATGGCTACTGTTGTTTGTTAACACTTTTTTTGTGCAAATGAATTAAACAAGAAAGATCATATTCATTAAATGGGTGGAATTTATAACCTGTGTTTGGAGCCAGGCTGCCTGTTTCTGCCAGTTTGCAGTGTCTCTGCTAAGCTAAGCTAAGCGGCTGCTGGCTGTAGGTCTATGTTATGGAGGTGTTATCAAACATCTCATCTAGAAAGTGAATAAGTCTAAATCCAAAAATAATGAACTAGAGATTTGACTGTGAAGGCTGTTACAGCTGAAAAAAATCAACAGTGGCTAACTTGTGCAACACACAGCTCATTAAAACACTGTACAGTACAGAAAAGGTGGTGGCATTATCAGTTTTAAAACAATAATCATTCAGCCGTACCTCATGTGTAGAACAAGTGAAAATTTGTTAGAGCTTTAATTACATCCTAGAAAATTCAGTGAGCATCTGAGGTTCTCTCTGGTCAGCCTCTGCTATTGTTTACTTCAAGTGTTTCTCTGACTCCCAGGGGTCCCCTGGGAGCCCAGTGCCCCTCCTCCAACCTCCCCCCACACGTCACACACACATAAACACACACACACACAGTCTACTGAGGCAAAATTTTGTTAATTTACCCAGCCAGTAGTATTAACCATATTATATCAAATAACTGCCACAGACAATTGTGCGGCCAGCTCCGTGACTTCATTTTAATTGATTTTCTTACATGCTCTCAGCTGCAGATGATTTGGTTTCCCTCTGACACTGTGTTTATTAAAGGCATATTGCATAAAGGAATAAATAGATATTGTTGGTTGGATTTATATGAGCTTTGAGGGAATGCAGAGATTCACCCCTTGTTTTAATATAAGCCTGACTTTAAGTGTTCAGTTTGATTAAAGTCAATATGTTTGTTTAACCTCCGGGCCAAAGGGACACCTTAGTATGTGTGCGTGTGTGTAATTGTGTGTAATTGTGTGAACTTCAATGTGTTTGTGATGGAGAAAGTGAGGGAAATGAAGATATGTTTACCTTTATCCCAACCTGTTCCTCACAGTCATGACGCTCAGCTACCTGGGTGAGCTGACCTCATTGGAATATGTAATATGGGGAATAAACAGAGCCTCTGTTTTTTTGGCCAGAAACAGATTTTATTTTCTGTCTTTTCCTCAAGTGTAATGGCTGCAAGGAGACCCCAGGACCATTTCATCTTGAACATCCTTTACCAGCTGTCGCAGTCTTAAAGGCATGCTGTTCAGCCCACAGAAAATCCCACTAATCATCTTTTTGTGTTCGAGGGCACAATATGCTGAAACAGGCAGGGTGCACACACACGCACACACACACATGAAGACACTGCCAGCCTGCTGCTCTCTTGTCCCCATGCCCTTAGGGGGAGAAAAAGAGGGAGAGGAAGGGGGTGCAGTATAATCACTTGTTAGAGGTCTGGCTCCGTCCCCCCATTCTCCTGTTCTCTCAGGAACCTCCTTGCTTCTCCTCCAACTGTTCGGTCCATCCAACAATCTGTACTGTATCTCTTTCTCTGTTTACCCATCAACTTCTTCCTCTACTGTGTGTCTGCTTGTCTTCCTCATGTTTCTTTAAATGCCTGTTCTCCTTCTCTGACTTTCTGCAACTTATTCCCTTATTCATTATTTTATTCATCCTGAAATACAGCTTGGTACCAACAGTTTACATATTTGGTTTGAAAGAAAGTTTTATCCTTATCAATTAAGATGTAATCAAAGTTTGACAGAGGACAGATAAGCACTATTATAATTAGAGAGATTATACTGGTATGCTTAATGTGTCAGCTTTAAATTACGTGTGACAGTCGCCACATTCGCCTGTTGAGTTTGGTGGTAAAACATGAGGCACAGAACTCTAAATATAAAGTGGCAGCAGTCATCTTGAGAAAGGTAAAAGTTGCTAAAAAGCACTTAAAAAGCAATAAACTAAAACACATGTAAAGACCATGTGCGCTCCTTTAAAGCATTTGTTATTCATATATTGGTTGGTAGTGTTGATATTATCTCCATACATCATACAGCTAAAAATAAAGGTTATTCTAAATGTAAGAGTTTACACTGGAACTGTGACCTTTGCACTGCTATGACTGTAAAGTGATCACAATTTCAAGGCAACTTTGGTTGTATTTTTGCTCATGAGATAAATGAAACTATCAGAAATGCTGTCTGTGAAATTTTGAAGTTTTAATTTTAATGAATGACATTTCAATGTGACAATATAAAAATACAGTGGCTTGGCTATGAATTATTTTAATGTTGCTTTGTATTAAACAGTAAATTTTACATTTGATTCATTATATTTTTCCCTTTTATTTGCATCTTATTTTATTCAACTTTTTTGTCATTAAAACTGCATCTAATGGTACATTTTGGAAAATAAAGTCATTTAAAAGTTTTATATTGTGGCCTGTGCTTATGCTAATACTTTCTTAAGCTATAAAACCATAGGATAACTGTTTTTACAGTTTTAATGTCTCTACACAGTAAAATGAACTGGAATGAGGGAGTCCACTACTTGAGTGTCTGACATCATGAGGAGGCCATATAAAGTCCAGCCAATCTGGTGATGTAACTTATAGGACT
>JAQLOL010000019.1:7049943-7063774 GCA_029783665.1 Naso thynnoides
AAAGGGAGAAGAAGAAAAAATCTGGTTAAAGCCTCTGCTTCAGGCAGAGAGATGCAGTTGAATGCACACATACAAACACGTGCAAGCACCAAACAACATACACACAACGAGATACACTCACACAAATAGAGCGTCAGCGCTGGGGTTGAGGCTCTGGTTCTTGTGGATGTTCTCCTGGGAAATCACAGTGAATAAAATTAGACCTGAGGAATTCTATCTGTGTGTGTGTGTGTGTGTGTGTGTGTGTGTGTTAAACAGCTTCACTCCTCTCCTCTCCTCAATCAATTTGTAGTTCAATCAGCACTTCCTGTCTTAATCCCTGTCACATACATCACAGTCATCGCTAAGCTTTAGATGCTGGTAGGTCAAATTAGTTGGGCTCAAGTTGGTTGTGCCAGTCCTATGATAAGTGTCTTGCAGGGATAGGTGTGTCAAGCCTAGAGAAAGACCCACTGACATTACACAAGCGGGGGTTTTTGTGTTGTAGCTAACTCCTACAAGCTGCCAGCTTCTCCTGGTAAGAGGATGAAAGAAGGACAAGAGGTAGGAAAAATGCACTTTCAAAGATAAGAGAATCTAGTTGTTGTTGTTGTTGTTTTTTCCAGCCACCACTACAACTTGCAAATAATCACATTTAAAAACTGAACGAGACTGATGCCGGCTAGACAGTTGACTGCAGCTCTCGAGGAAAGCTGACTATGATAACCTTCAGTCACAGCTGCTTGGACGGAAAAGAGGAAATGTGGTGACCTGGAGATAACCCCCACAAGATAGCAAAGATAACACACATACAGAGAGGATTAAGACATACTGTCAGTGTTGCATGTAACTTGAGTAGGTAGAGGCACAATTTGCGAGCTGGCCAGCTTTTAGGTTTTTAGAGCTCAGGGTAGCTCGTAACATAACAACCAACATTTTGCTTACAACACTGTGTCAAGGGTGAGGCAACAACCTAAATAGAGTGTTGGAGACTTATGAGGTGAAAGCTGTGGTGTCAAATCTCTAATCATATAAAAATCAAACAGTAGCAGGTAATCAAGATGCAGTAGTAAACTTTGATTTCATCTTTTCCACTCTGCCATCACATGCCATGTTACATTTGTGTTTATTAGTGTGCATTGTTTTCAGATATGTTGGCACAAGTGTTATGATGTTGATTCAGGTTGGCAAAAGTGACACTTGCTGTTTTGTGTGCCAAATTAAAATGTAGCAGAACCCATGCCAAACTGGCTCCGTGCCGATCAGGTTTTGGTGTGCACCCATTGTTGCCAACAGAGCACTGTTTAACAGTGCTGACAGAAATATACACATTACAATTACACCTACACAAATGCAATTTTGTTCAAAATGTTTTTTGTTTTTGTTTTTTAATAAAAAAAATGTGTTTAAATCTACAGTATCCAGGATTGTGCACATTGCATATAATAGTCTCTGTTTTTTCCCATTTTTTGCTGTTTTTATGGAGCCCAAAACCACAATCATACAGTATCTCGAATGACTTTACAATGTGAGCACAGCATACAGTGAATAAGCAGCTGCATTGTCAATGCACTTGGAAAAAGACAAAGTGTACAAGAGTAACAGAGTGTCATCTCAGTGTCATATGCTTTATTCTCCCTTCGGTCATATTGATTTTTATTTCAGTGTCACCTCTCCAGTTAGAACATTGGGAGATTTTTATTCACTGACATGCTGAAAACACGAGCATCACTAAAAACATCAGTCTGGGCTTCCTGCCTTGCGGCATCTGTTCCCAGGCACGCAAGTTCAAACACATGGAAATCTAAGCACTACAAATCTATTTTTTACCCTCCTCAACTCCCTCCCACTATCCTCACCAGCACCATCTCCCTCCAAAGCTAACTTTTCCTATTACGCTCCTCTAAAAAGCAACAGAAAAACCAAGTCTGTTTGAAAATGATTGTTTTTTTATCTCTGCGTGCTCGTGTCAGAACGGTATTAGATCTGTTGTGTTTGCGATTGTGTGTGCTTGTGTATTCTGTATGTTTGTGCTGTATTGATTGTGGCTGGTAAGTGGGGAAATGAGGATGGATCAGTGTAAAGAAGGAAGAACAAAACACAATACACAAACACCAAGAATGGCCAAAGGAATGAAAGAGACACAAAAAATGAGCCACATATCAATCTGAGACAGGAGGAGAGATTTATTTAAGCTCTCGAAATCCTCTTTCCTTTCTGATGATTGTATTCAATGTTTCCTTCCCCTCTTCTGAATTCTAAATGATCCATGTACCGAATACTCTCTTGTCGGAGCCATAGTTTGAGCAGTGTTCCTGTCTGAGCCAGAGCGACACTAAAAGGAGGCATATTTTGTTTTTTTGTTGTTGTAATTGTTTTTTTCTTATTCTTGTCTGCATGTCTTGTAGAGCAATCACTTTGGACAATCAGCTGGTCGTCTTGGCAACCACTGCAGCGGATGCAGGACGTTACCATGTAGAGGCGGTGAATGAGATGACAGGAGACAATGTGACGAGTCCTGCCATCTACCTGAGCATCTCAGGTAAATCAAAACTTTCTGCCTGTTTCTTAAAGCTTTGGATGTACGAGCAAACAGCCCTGCATTTTAACATGGTGTTCATTCTTTAAGTCAGAAACAATTGAGCCTGCATTGAATGAAGCCGAGCAGCATAGTCAAATCTCACAAAGAAGCAGAGATTATTCCATAATCAAATATAATTGTTTTATGAATTATATGTTTTTCAGATTCTCTGAGAAATTGTAACTCTCTCATTATTTGATTGTATTCCACCATTTTCAGGGTCTAGAGGAGCTTGATTGGACTCTTTATGTTAACAAATCCAGTTGTATGTCTAAACTGAAAGATTCAATTGAAATCTGCGCTATTTGTTGAACTGAGAAGGCAGAAGGCAGTTTGAGTGGCAGCCTAATTACTGTTGACGACCCCGAAGATAAGACTTGAAAATGAGCAGAGCAGCAGAGGATGTCGGTTTTGGATTAAATGTGTTTATAATGCTTTGGAAGAATAGATGTAGCCTACTTAATTTTGCAATCATTACTTTTTGTTCCTACTTGATCCAAATCATGGAGGTTCTGACTCAGAACTACTAAGTTGTGAGCCTTAGATTACTGATAATATGTAAATGAAATTTTTGGAGCTGTTCCAATACTGATACCAGTATCGGAAAATGCTGCCGATGCAACTGAAATTGCTGGTATCGGTATCGGCAAGTACACTAGTCTATACAACAATCAGATACCATACCACATTATTCATTAGTGGTATAGTAAAAAAAAGATAGCCAACTACTTCCCAAGTAGCTCAATTAGCTCTGACTGACATTACATACCTGAAATCAGTTTTTTTTTGTCACTCTAAAATAGCACTCACAAAGTTGGGCTGTCCTGCCTCTGGCAACTACTGTGTGAGTGTTGAAGAAGAACGCAGAGAGCCAACAGTGCATCATTTTGCAATATTTTGCAATAGAAAGTCAAAGGAGTTTTCACGTGCTGGTATTGGATCAGTATTCAGTATTGGCCGATCTGCAAGTTTGGGTATCGGGAAGGAAAAAGGGGTATCAGTAAATCTCTAGAAATTTTGCCTTTGAGACCTAACAAACTGAAGTTGAAATTAAAGTGGCACAACTACTTCATTTTCTCAGGGAAGAGTCACCTCTCAGATGATTTTGTTGAACTGTTGATCTGTGATCCTGGACTCGTAGACTTCACCTCCTTCTGGATCTAAACACTCTCAGAATCCAAGATGTAGCAACTACATTGTGATTGTTTTGTTGTTGTGTTCTGTACATGTGACATCTATTGCCCCCTGAGACAAACTATAATTTGTTATTTTGGGCTATACAAAAATAAATTTGACTGACTGATTGATTGAACTGCAAAATAATGCTGATCACTCATACAGAGTGATGTTAAAGCATGTTACGAGTCTTATTCCTAATTTTTCACAAATGATCTTTGGCCAAGAACAGAGAGAAGACGGCTTCAAGAAGCAGGTTTAATTTTGTCCTCATGGCAAGCAGTGTACAGCAGCAATTTAAATTACAAGCAGCTGATTTATTATTACCTGATGCTTGACTTGGTTGCTTGAACTGGCAAAAATAAGAATCATCATTCAAATAAAAATGAGGGGCTTTGTACCCTAATGTTCTGCAAATACGTTTATCAAGGGTAAGACATGAGAATACATTCAGTAAAAGGGGCATTTGAAACCAGATCTGAAATGGAAACAACTGTCATGCAACTAAAGTTATCACTCTGTTATTGTGATATGCATCATGAATTTAGCACAGTCAGTTTAAAAAACAAATGAGGGATCCCCAACCCCCGGGCTGCACATCCTGAGTGTACTTCAACAGCGCATGTGCGTGGAGCTGCTGCGTGTCGCTCACGTGTGTTGTCCTCACATTCAGCGTTCTGCCGAAGTTCTGCCAGCCCTGACTTTCTAAACACAGTTCTCCTTTGATAATTCCATCATTAGTAAATGTTTCTTGCCATTTCTTTTAGAAATATAATTCATATTCTCCGCGGAAAAGAGTGTACTTAATTGTATTAAGTAGTAATAATAAAGAAGAATATCCAACAATCTCTCTTTACTTGGTCTGATATATTTAAAAAATATTTGCAAGCCATGTCTGCATTTAAACTTCAGTGAATGTTGCTGGTTTGATGTCAATACAACTGTCAGCAGATTATTTTCCTGTCTGTTTTAGCAGAGAAACAGGTGTGGCTCATGGTAAAAATATGTGAGACTCCTGATCTTTAGTGTTGCGTTGCTGCGTGTGTGGTTGCTCTAATCTGTTAAAATGGGCACCCCCAAAAAATACACAAAATGTAAGGCAATGCACATGCACTGCTGATGCAGGATTTGTGGCCCGGGCGTAATACGGCTGACTATTCGTGTTTACAGACTCTTAATATTTTGAAACTATATGAATCATTGTTTTTCATTCATGTACACATTTTCAATGAGAGAGTTAGTCTACATTTTAATCAGCATAAAATTCTTCATTCATACTTAATTTACATTGGATTTCCTTTACATGGATATTGTGTGGCATGTTTTACTTAGTGAATGTGAGTGAATGAAATGTAGTTTTTTCTCCTAATTTTGGAGGAAACAAGCTACACTCACGAGTTGAATTCTTGCCTCCCTCTCTCTCTCTCTCTCTCTCTGTGGTCCTGCCTCTGTCACAGTCTTTATCGCTGTATCCTTCTCTTTATATTGCTTCTCCTTGGAGACCAGGGGATAGACTCTACTGTCTAACAGTCCTTCAGCTGAAGTGTTCACTATGGGTAAAGGAGGGAGGGAGGGAGAGGAAGCACTCTGTCCCTTGTGGCTGTATAGAGTTTTAATTAGATTCTCTTTACGGGGTTGTATCCTTTGGCATCCTTTGTCACAAACACACACACACACACACACTGACACGCACTGACACACACACAATCACATAAATATACACGCAGTACCTTGTTACAGCTGTCAGCATGAAGTGCTCCCCTGGGCGTTTTTTAGGAATCGTAAGAGTATAGTTAAGCTTCACTGATCAGTCTTCGGCCATAAACGTCTTCGTGTGCACGTGTTTATCTGTGTGTATTTTCTACAATAAACACATCTTGGGTAAATATCCTTTGCCATAAAGCAGCCTGTCTGGATTCAGTTATTTTTTACTGAGACAGTAAGACAGAGGAAAGGAATAAATAAAAAATGGAGAACAAATGAACATGCCAAAATGATGCAAAGAGCGAGAAATGAAAGAGTGAAGACAATAGAAATAACATGGGACAACAGGATTTTTTTTCTTTTTCTTCTTTTTTTTCTTTTGAGTCAGTCCTCTATAATTAACCTTCAACAGTCTGTTGGTTGGTTGCTTTGAGTCTAAATGGAAAAAATGTGAATGTTTTGGATCAAATTAAATATGAAGTTTAGACATTTGGATTGACAAAAAAAGTTTTGGCTTTAAGAATTGCAGTATTCTCTGTTACATGAGCAGTTACACATTATGTAGATGGACCTTTTAAGGACAGAGATCAGCCAAGGTGTTCTAGCAGGAAATGTGAGCACAAAAAAAAAATCATTTTGTGCAAACAAGATTAAATGGAAGTGAACTTAAATGATGGACAGTTCTCAAGCTGAGCAGACACAAGAAGATCCAGTGTGTGAATGATCTCGTGTAATTTGTTCATCAGTGCCTCCCTTTATTATATTTCCTGTCCTATCTATTTATTCTTCCATTTCTTGTCTCTCCTCTTGGCACTTTTACATTTCATTAAGCAGCCTGTACAGAATTCGAAAATGTAAGTTCAAAGCTGTCAGTCAGATTCCCCATTTCGAAAAGTGTTGTCTGTCTTTTTAGGTAATTCAGCTGAATAAATGAGACCTGCTTGTTTTCTAGTCTCTCCTTTCTTACTTTGATACTAGCGTTGTGCTGAACAAAAGAGAGAAAGAGAGCCACAAGTGAAGACTAAGGAGATAACCAACAACCTGTACGACAGGTCTGCTCGTGTAAAACACACTGTATGTCTCTTGCACAACTACACACAGACAGGGGAGAACAGGCATGAAAAGTTAAGATACAGTCACATTTATATACTCATTTTAGCTGACTTAGAAAGCCTGCCAGAAAAGCGGCACAGAATCAACTGCAAGACTTGCCTATTTGATGGATCCATTATCTGTATGTCACGGCACACTTTCCTGTAAGTGTGGCCTAGACTGCTCAAAATAAAAAGTACAAACTGTCATCTGTGCTCGGGACGGAACAGCCATCAATGATAGCAGCTCAACAGCTCGGTGAGAGGTCAAACACTGTAATCACTGGAAGTATAGTCGCCTCTCAAATAAACAGCTCCTGGAGCGTTATATCAGCACTGACAGCAATTTGTATTATAAAAGGCATTTTCAGTCAGTTATCATTGAGGACTGAACATGACAGAGTGACAGAGTTTTAAATATTAAAAGAAAAACATGTACTGGAAGCAAATTGCATCAACACAGCCACTCCAGAGGGGGGATCACATTCAAGGTGCAGGTCTAGTCAATTAGTTAGTACAGCTACATGTGTTTAATTGTGTGCGTGTGTGTGTGCGCGCGTGTGGGTACGAGCATTTGAGAGACAAAGAGTTTTAATGGCCTCAGGGTATTTCTGTTAACAACAGGAGATGAGGATCCCGACTTCAATTAATCCAGCCCCATGTATACCTACTATCATCTGTCCCTCTCAGTCTCTCTTAAATACACACACACCTCCGCCTGTCAGTCAAAACAGCAGTCAGTCTCCCTGTTGCCCAGAAGACTTTGTGCATGCCTGTGTGCTTCTCTTCATTTCACACCAGTGGAGGTCTTTGTAGATTTGTACATCAGACCATTAGAGCAGCAAAATATCCCCAAAGAGAGCACACGCTGGAGGGTGACTCACACACGCACGCACACACACACACACACACACACACACACACACACACACAGAAGCACACAGACATGCAAATGTACACATGCAAAACATTCACACCCAGAAATACTCCACATGTCTGGACGTGATCAAAGTCCTGCACTTTGCAGAACAAAGAAACGAGACAAAACAGCTTGAGATCACAACAGTCCAAAATAAAGAAGATATGATCCCACATGCATACATCTCATATATATAACAACCGGAGAGAGGAGAGGGGAAGGTGGGTAGACGGGAGAAAATAGCAGAAGGCAGAACAATACAAGAAAGAGAGGGTAGGAGATAGAGGCAGATGCATATATATGCTTATATAATAATTGTAGCACTCTAAATGCCATCTCTGTTTTGGGCTCAATAGTTGATCAGCTGCCTTCATTTTTTCTATAGCTGAACTGCAAAAATAGCTTGGAACATTACACGTACACATAGAAGCACTGCTTACTGAGTGCACTCTTTTAAAAGAGCACTCCTGCTGTTAAAACCTTTCACTTCTGTGGAGTTGGAAGACTTGCAAGACAGATTAAAAACAAGATTGATGCAGTACAGAGTGAGATGTCCTAACTTTTATCCTTACATGTAATTGATAGCATTTTTTGGTTCCACCCTTGCTGCCGTGTAAATCCTGGCATCACACGCCAGAAGACTTTCAATAACTCTTCTCACAGGCTGAGTAGCACTTCTCAAAACTATATAAAAGATCTTGATGAATAAATGGAGTTCTCTTTTAAAACTCTCTACATATTGTGCCTCCATAATAACTGAATGTCAACGCAAACTTGCAGTAGAGTTTCTAAAAACAAGCTCTCTTAAACATAGAAAGTTGGAAGTGATTGAAAATTTCCAACTTGTTTTTGAAGCTTTATAGTTGTGCGCAGTAATGAATCGAGTTATAAATCTGATTCTGTTAAAGAAAGAACAAAAACCTTCAATAAAAACTTTCACAAGTACTATATACATTGAGGTAGCTGAACAGAGCACAAGTATACTGTTGATAAGAGCCGTCACAAGGCAGAGACGATGACAAAAAGCAGTAACACAAGAGCAACACAGAAGAGAGTGTTGAAAAGAGAGCGAAGGGATGGATTGCCTCTAAAACAACCCTATATCCTCTCATAACCTTAATCATCGTATTTGTGTGTAGGGGAGGGTGTGGGAGTCTGAGTTTGATTACCTCGGCATGGTGACCGGGGGAGAGGCTGTCTGAGTTTGATTACGCCTCCTGAAGGAGACTCCCACAGTGTCTGCCATGTAACGTCACTCCATTTGTCGGTTTATCCTCTTTTTCCTCCCTGCCTCCGTCAAGAAAGCCTTGTCGCCCCTCAGCCCTGAGCAGTGACGGAGTGGCCTTTGTCAGGAGCTGGACAAAAACCACTCATGGAGCATCTGACTCAGCTGACCCTCGGATAACCCAGACAGACACAACACACACACGAACACACACAAACACACAACACACAGCATTGGTTCGTAAAAGTAGACATGAAAGAAGAAATATAAGTTTTGTGATTTGTTGGGTTTTTTTGAAACATTTGAGCAGTATATGCTATGTCTATGTGATGCGCAAGTTCCTGTTTTTTTTTTAAAAAACCTTTTATGAATATAGTTTAGATTATGTCATGAACACTGAGACCTGTTTTGATGAGTGTGTATGTTTGGTAATCATGTTTGTGTTGCTTTAAATGCATGCTTGTGTGTCTCTGTGTCATTTGTTTCTTTTTCTAATTGTCTTCCCTCCCTTCCAGATGTTTCCTTTCCACACCACTGACTATTAAATATGAGCCTGCCATGGATCCTTCTGTGCACGTGCGTGCGTGCGTGCGTGCGTGCGTGCGTGCGTGCGTGCGTGCGTGTGTGTGTGTGAGTGTGTGTGAGTCTTTGCTCCAGGTCCCATCCCAGTTGTTCTCTAGCGCGTCTAATTGGAGGTATTTTAGTGTCCATGGAGAGATTGAATGGGTGACTGTATGTTTCTGGGGTGCAGTAGAAGTTGTTTGTGTTTATGCACATGTTTCATGTGTGTCTGTGTGTTCGTGCCTTGTAGTGTCATATGTGCCTGCCAGCCCTTTTTTAAAAGCCTAAATGTAGAATCAGAGAATCTTTTGTATGTCTGTGTGTAGCCAAGTTGTTTCAGGTGCTGCAGTTCTCATCATGTTGAATTTTGCTGCATCGTGTCTTGGTAGACTTCAGTGACATGGCAACATTACAATCTGTGCCACAATCTGCCTCTGTAAACTCCTCGTGGAAACAAAGTCTGCAGCTTTTAGTGTCGGGAGAATATTGACAGCCATGTGGAGCAGTGATTCTCTTCCAGATCTTTTACCTGGTGACCCCTAAAAGCAAAAAATGAATGCCAAATTGGATGCTGTGTAACAACTCATCACCTCCTGGTACAAGCACAGGTGTACGCACTGAACAGTGACACTAAATCTTTTTTTCTCCCTGTCTCCCTTCCAAATGACTGCTTTTCATTAATTACAGGCAGAATCTATGGCCATGTTTGGAAGCAGCTGCCAATATTCTTTATTTAACAGCGAGATAAAAAATGCCTCAAAGATTTCACAGTTACGGTTGGATGTTGTTAGACTTTTCTCTTATTAACTAACAGGGGCCTTTCTGCATAAAATGTGTTTTTCTGTGGTGGGTGCTAAGGTATAATTGGCACCAGCAGCAGCTCATAGATCAGAGGAGCACATGGTAATGTTAATTTTAGTGATGACTTTTTTTTATATTTTTCCTACAAAAATGCCACAGTCAACTCAACACAACAAACCAAGAGAGTTGAGATCCCAAAAGTGCCAAAAAGCCACTTGGTGCACCTGTTGGTATTAAATGGTTGGTACTTGTTGGTGAGAGATGCAACTTTGTAGCTTACAGATTAAAGGAGAAGTTTGTTTTTTTTGCACATTAAGCCTTGTAATAAAAAATATTTATGATCATATACAGTGTTCTACAGCAGAGGTTTTTAAAGTCTGAGACTTTGGGCCTTCTCCCAGAGAGCAGAAAAGCAACTGAAAAAAAAAAAAATCAAATACAAGGAGTATCTTCTTGCTTTTAATCATAGTCAGTGCAGAAAATCAACCAGGTGGCTGGAGGTGAAGGGTATGAGCACTTTTATGGCCTTTTTGGAGAGGTCACTGTGCTGCTTCCTCTTTCTGTGTGTTACGAATCGATCCATTTCTCTCATGTAAATTAAATAGTGTAGATTTAAGTTCTTTACAGGTTTTTTTGTTTTTTTCTCCTTGTCCTGTGCCTCCCCTGGAGTGCTCTGGTGCCAGGAGGGGCCGTCTCACACTTTGAAAACCCCTGTTCTACAGCATTGTTGTGATGAGTGGTGCAGTCTTGAAAACGTGAGCTCATTGCTTATGCCACCGCTAGCTGAAAACAACAAAGATGCAGGGGCATTGAAAGTGCTTCAACAATCCAGTGAAAAACACAATAAACACTTGTTTTAAAAAACTAATAATATTTAATGGTGTCCTCTAATGTTCCAGCACTAAAACACAAAGTTTAGCAGGGACCTATAATGCGGAAGTGGCTCTTCCAGCTATTTCAGAAAGCAAACAAACAGCTCGCGTTTTCAAGACTGCAGCGTTTGTTAAAATAACACTGTAGAACATGATGATCATAAATATCTTTATCATAAGGCTTAAAAAAAACAAACTTCTCCTTTAATGCAAACTAAAGAGACCGAAGCTGAAACATCTGTGCATTTTATTCCTTAGGGCTAAATTTGAAAACAGAGACATGAATCAAAGGTCCAAGCATTCTTGTACATTTGGACGAGCAAACCGTCATCTTACTTTTTGGATCCATGTTTAGAGTTAAAACTTTTTTGTAGATTAAATAATAAGATCATCTGCAGAAAATGAATCATTAAGTTTTGTGGTGTTAAGGATTAGTTAACAACATGAAATATTCAGTGGCTCCGGTTGTTCATATGTTAAGGATTTGCTGCTTTTGTTTGTGTATATGCCTATTATATCTTTGTAATTGAATGTTTTGGGGTAAATTAGTTAGTAGTTAGTGTAAATTAACTAAAAGTCAGCTTGAGTTGTGAGAAGTTGTGATTCATATCCTTCAATTTCAATTTATTGACTAAAGATTAATAAGTAATGATGAATGGATCCTTAGCCTTGGTATGTTTATACTTGATTATTATTAATAGATTAGTCACTTTTTTCAGGCTCTAGGTGTCATTTCCACATTCTGACTGTGCAGAAGAATTTCAGTGCAAGTAACAAGAAGCAAAACCTATTTTGATCCTATTATTTGTTGATGCTTTTCACTTTTTTTTTTTTTTTTTTTTTAAAAAAGGTTGGAGACAAAAGAAAGCACCACATGGGTTTCGAACGGTGCCGTGTGTTCAAGCTTACTCGTAGTAATTCCAAGTTTTTGCTCACCAGCCCTAATTTTGTGACCATCTGTGATGGTCTCAAACAAATGGCTGATTAAAAATGTTATGCTGTTGATGTTGAGGTTTATTAACAAATTGGAGTCAAATGGATTTAAAGCTTGATAGATATTAGATATATACTTTTTCAGTGTACTGCGCACTAAAGCAAACGTGTGCCCTCTCAGTACACTCTCTTAAAAGGCCTTTGCATGTAAAGCAACAATAGTTTTGTTTTTGTCTTAGATTTGTTTTCTCAAATACCGGTGATGAAATTTTGTTTGCAGGGTAAAACCGCAGAATGTACAGTAGTTTACATAGAGTTAGAAGCGGGCTATCAGATTCCCACAAAATTCTCAGTATCAAGTAAGTAGTACAGTTTTATTTATATGCTGTAACTAAACTGATACAGATCCTTTTCAAGTAGAGATAGTTTAAGACGCCTCTGTTCCAGCTCCACAAAGGCCAGTTATGTGGATAACCACCCTGAAAGCCTCTTAAGATGCTTTTAGTCACATCCACACTTACAAAGAATACCAGTATGCTTGTCTGTGACAGTGTTAGTCAAACATGCTTGTAGTGTATATGTAATATTGTACCTATGATGTTAATCTTAAAACTCTTATCCCCTGTGTAGACACATCATGATTAAATTATCACTTTTGTATTCAAATTTTGGTCATTTGAAGTCTGTAGATGTGGAATACACACGTACAGGATCATACAAATAGGCACTAATACTCAGTGGTTTGGATAAAGAGGCTTGGCTAATGAATCACTGCTTTGATTATTTCCTGCTACAACTAGTTGTGTCTGGAATTATAATTTTCAATATTTTAGTTGCAAAGGGATCAGACTTGTCTCTGTTGATCCCCGTCTCCTCTCTCTGTCTGTTTCCTCTGTCTCTTTCATTTCTGTCTCTCTCAGTCCCTTTTCACAGTGTAATGAGCCTCCGCTGTGGTTCTATAATTAAAACCCCAGTGTACAGACAGGAGTGATGGAAGGAAGGACAGAAAACTGACTCATGGACTGTGTCAGTATGACAAGCGTACTGTGTGGGTCTGTATGTTTATGCTCTACTTGTTCCACCCAGTTAGTACTTTAATTGCACACGTGTTTTACAGCATGATGAAATAGATTAAGAGGGATGCCCATGTACACGACTTTGACTGAGCATTTTACAGACTTACACCCACCCAAACAGTCTTCAAATCCTGTTTCATTTTCTATTAAAATAGTCTTGGTAAGATAAAGGCAGCAAAAAGGCTGGCAGCAAGGTGTCTAGTGAAGGTGTCCAGTGGGAGAGGAAACAGACAAAAAGTCACAGATGCTGGATGTAACAAGTTTCTAAAAATCAATGAACAAGCTGAGGCTGTGGAGGTAAAGAGGACGGAGAACAGGAGCACAAAGAAGCTCTGAAAGTTTTGATGATACACAAGTTTCTGCCTACATTGTTTACTGCAAGGCACCAGTTCAACTCAGAGTGTCATGCTGGACCAGTCTTTGTCTGTACTGTGTGATTGTATTGGAGGAGATCAAATGTAGTAGTACAGTATTACTTTCCTTGTCAATTACTGCTCCTTTCAAACAAAACTGTGAGAACTGTACAGTCTGTGTGTGCCACAGAGTAATATTAAAATGACACAAAAGCTGGTGTTAGAAATATTGTATTAGACATCGAACTTGTTAGTTTGGGATTAGTCTGAGAGCGTATTTAAAACATTATTTTTACAGGCAGTGGTGGCCTAATGGTTAGAGTAGTGATTGGAAGGTTAATTGCCCCACCTGCATTCTACCACTGAGGGCCCTTGAGCAAGGCCCCCAACCCCAATTGCTCCAGAAGAGCTGCTCAGTGGCAGATAAGACTGTTGTTGTACTGGGCAGCTTCCAGATGTGACTGTAAAACTGTGTGAATGTGATCAGGGTGTCCCTGAAAAATAGAGCTCACTGTCAGTGGAACCCCCTTGAATAAATAAAGGTTAAATAAATAAATAAA
>JAQLOL010000019.1:7072855-7084965 GCA_029783665.1 Naso thynnoides
GTGTGTGTGTGTGTGTGTGTGTGTGTGTGTGTGTGTGTGTGTGTGTGTGTGTGTGTGTGTGCGTGTGTGTGTGTGCGCGTGTGTGTGTGCGTGAGCATGATTGACATGGTAAATTGGAAAGGTCAACTGGTGCTAGTGTGTGGTGCAGATAGTCAGACAGCAGGAAGATGTAACCTTCCCAGAGTGCATATTTCTAGAGGGAAGGAGAATTATGTGCAAAAGAAATAATTTGGCTCTGATAGAGGTAAGAAAGTGTGTGGTTGTTAAAAAAAAAAAAAAAAATATGTAAACGTGGCTCTGCTGTTTATATACTTGGCGTAAATGATAGCTCTTCTCACTGCTAGACAGATTTACAAAGTGAGACAGACTACAGGGTATAAGGAGAGGAAGTGGATGGACTACAAAACATTATCACCTAGGTCCATCAGGAGTTGCCCCAAGGTCTGAGGTCAGCACTCCAGCCAGCTTATTATTTTACTGGACACAACTGTGTGTGCCTGTGCATGTGTATGTGCGTGTGTGTTTGTGTGTTTGTGCGTTTGTGTGCGCGTGCGCGTCCGCGCGCGTAGTAGACGATGAGTCCTTGTGTTTCTCTCTGTGAATGTGTCAGGATTGGAAATTGGAGTGTTACATTTCTATAGCCATTGATATGAATTTCAAATAGGTGTGTAGCCATGTGTGTGTATGTGTGTGTATGTGTGTGTGTGTGTGTGTGTGTGTCTGCACATTAGCTTTAGAGAGGGAAAAAGGAACAGAATAAGGGAGAGTGAGATTGACAGGGTAAATTGGAATAGTAAGGGTTTTGAGGTTGAACTCTAGGTTTCAAAAAGTCGACAGAGAGACAAGGAAAAGGCTTAAATGTGTTGCTAAAAAAGTATTCTTTGGCTTGGGGGAATGTGAGAGCGGATGCAGATGTGGGTGGATGGGGAGAACGAAGCGCGGCTGAACTGGGGAAAAGATTGTCACCGAGGGCGAGGGATGTCTGGTTGTATGTAGATGGAGGGAAGGAAGGAATGCCCAGCGGGGCCATTTGTGTGTTGAGAGGGGGGAGGAAGGGTGAGTCATGGAGGATTTGCGGATGTTGCAGCAAATAGGTGACCAACAGCCAGGGACTGAGGGTCAGCACCTGCACATGTTAGCCGATAACACTGCGACAACAAACCTTTACACCTACAAAAGGATAAGTACAGCTCATAGGATTGTTGTATTGAACAGCAGAAATAACACACAAATACTGTACTTAATCCCTGTTGTATCACTCAAGAGAGCCAAAACACTCACACACACACACACACACTCTGGCCAGCACATACAGGGGACATAGTGACCTGCTGGTTTGTAGGTCCTTCTGGCAGCTGAATACACAATGGTGAATTCATGAATACAAATCATACTCAAGGTTTAGACACTCTCAGGCACACACTGATATTTTCACATCACCTAACATTGTTTTTTTAACACTTCATATCAATATGATCCATGATACTGAGTTGTGACCTATTTTGAATAAATGCAATTCTAGGAGTTGGATTAGAAAAGCCTTGTTCACCATTAGTTACAGTGGTTATTCCTTGTCTAAAAGGTGCATCAATGCACACATTGATTAAGACAACTAATGATCCAAGGCTTTTAAAATGTTTAGGCACGATGAAGGAAGAAAGAGTTGCTCTAAAATATGTTTCAGGATTCAGCTTTACCCATGTCAGATGCTTTGTTTTGTCGCAAACACTCACACACTCTCTGGCTCCGGCTCTCTCTGTTGTCCCCCGATGTCCCCATTGTTTCTCTGTTCCCATTTGAAACTGAAGTTGACTCAGTATGACACATCATTTGAATACACACGCAGAGTTGTATGCCCCCCAGACCAAAGCATGTGCGTTTCTGTGTCTGTGGGCGTGTGTATGTGTGTGTGTGTTTGCTGACCCCATTTTAAATTCTTCAAAATAACAGACTTTTGATTATTGCTAACAGTACAAGTCATGCTCTAGTTAAATGGCTGTGTTCAGGTGTGTTTTTTTCAGTAGGTCTCTGAGAAATGTTGTTTTAAAATAATAACCAATGCAATACCTACATTTAAGTACCAAATTTAAAATGGTTTGTTTTCGAGATAATTTTTAAATATATAATTATCAATGCTGTTCCTGATATTGATATTGCATTGTCATTGTCTTTAGTCATGTTGCTATAACTGAGATTTTTAAAATTTTTGTACCTCAGCAAACAGAGCTGCGACAGTTTCACGCATGTTGTGTATCAGCTTAATCTGAGCCAAGTAGTAATTTCCCTCCTAATCATAATTCAGCTCAGTTCATTTTGGAAATTTTAAAGATCTGTCTGTTTGTCTCTCTGTCTGTCTTTCTGTAGGTTAAGGTTATGGGTGCTTTTTTATAGTTTGTTTTACTTGTAGTAACTTGTACTGCTATGTGTTAATAACATTTTATCCACCTTGTTTTTTTGTTTGTTTGTTTTTTTTTAAATCAATATTGTATCATCTTATTTTGTTTAAATTAGAACCCATAGATGTAGAGGTAGATGTTGTTTTGATGCTGAGAGAAGAACTTTGTTCATTTAAAATGTCTTTTATTGATAAATACAAATAAATAAAGTAAAAAAGATTGCGAATCTGTCACAACACTCAACTTCATCCTGTAATAGGGTGCCGGGTGGCCCGGCTACCATTTTCTGCTTCCCAGCGAACATAAATTGTTTCACCCTGGAAGTTATCATTAGTGATACCAATCAGAAAATATGCAATAATGTTCCATAAAAAGTTATTTTAGCCAGCAATTTTGGAAGCGTGTGAGGAGGTGACGCATTTGTCTCTTGGCAAAGATACAGTAAGTGAGGACAACGAATGTTGAAAGGTTAACAATGAAAACAGACAAGTCAAAGGAAAATGGACAGTTGAATTTGCCTTTGTTTTCTATTTTCTATACCAATTCTAAGCCACTGTGGTATTTTTTGTTTGTTTGTTTGTTTAAATGTCAATTTCTGTATACAAGGTTGCTAATCTGAAGCAACCGTGCATTATGACCAGGAGTCAAAACATGCCAACTTAAGTACAGTGTCCCTGCCTGGGAGCACTAAATTTAATGAAAAATTTAAGATTAAAACGTTTAAAATGTAATGCAAAAGTGGCCCCTAGCAAAGCACATTGTACTAACATTTAATAACAACTCCTCTCAAGATGTTAATCTTTATTCTCAACATAAACGATCAAAACATCAGAACTGTTTACACGTCTGAATGTTTCGACCCTCTCTTTTGGTTTATCTGTTGCTTTGTTTTTTTCACCCTTCAGCTTGCTCAGTCTTCTTCACTTGTTCTCATACACTGTGTCTGTGTGCATGGGATAAACGATCACATAGGATGAACAAACTTTGCGCTGATGCTGATGTGATACATCAAAATCTATTTTTCACCACATACACATGCAGAAACCCACTCTCAGATTGGGACTAATATACACATAAATACACATCTAGTATTTAGGTATTGAGTGAGTGAATGTGAGTAAGTGAATGAGCATGAGGGGTTTTGTATTGATAGATGAACATTGAATGTGGATTCTCTGCCAGTGGAATGTCAATGCCATCGTGTTCTTACATCCTACAGTCTTGCTACCTCCAGACTTGACTAAAAAGGGGAGAAAAGGCAGAGGGGGGGAGGATAGACGGGGAGAAGAAAAGAGTGAATGAGAGAGAAATTTTGCTAGCTGGCAGTTGATGGATGGGCTGCAAACAGCTCGTCTTCCTCTGGACTCCATGATAACATGCCATTCTCTCTTCCTTTCTGGCTCTACCTCTATGTCATCTGTTTCTCTGTCTGCATTTGTTTTTTCCTCCTTTTCAGCAACGGAGTCTCCTTTTCCTTTGTGCCTCCTCAACTCTGAGGCGCCTTAGAGCTGCTGATTTGTGAAAGCCTGTGTTTTCTTTTGCTCTTTTAATGTGTGTTTGCTAAATGTGTCTTTTTGCCGCACCCCGAGGAAACACTTGAAATCTAAATTACATCTCTCCTGTTTTCCCCCTTCTTCTTATCTCCCCTTTTGTCCCACTTTCTTTTCATTGCATTCTCTTTGGCTGATGGACAGTTGGAAAGAAGAACCGCGGGTCAGCAGGTAAAGAACCCATTTACATTTACATTATCTTCCCTGCACCTTCTTTCTGGCTCCTTCTCTCTCCTTCTCTAAATAGAGACAAATATTGCCGTGACCTTTGCTCCTACCGAAGAGTTGGAGCTAAGGGCTGCTCAACTAAATGCTTTGCTGAAGGTCACATTGGCAGCAGTGGTAGATACGGGCTATAAAAGATGTTCCACCAGTGCAGATTCGCAGTTTCTGCCTCACTTGTCAGAAAAACTTACAGTCTGTCACCTTTAACCTCTAGGTCAGCCTGCTGTAGGCCTGAATATATTGGGTCGTGTAGTAAAAAAATCTGATTTTACAGTATAGGTGTATTGGTACACTTATTTTTCATGATGCACACAGCACTGAATAGAGTCCAGTATACATCTTATTGTGGTTCAGCATGGACTTTGTTCCAGACTTTTTTTAGATTAATTACATTCAATCTATTAACCTTGGTTGTGTGTGAGTTGTCTATAGCTAGCTACTATCACTAGTATAGCATGAAACTGAAGAGACCTTGATGTCATTTTTGATCCAAGTTTGGGAGTATTTTGTTTTAACTTTTAGATTACAGCGACACCGGCCAGAACAAGTACAGACAAAACATGAGAGTTGAAATTGTTTGACCCAAGTTCAGTCAGACAACTCCTGTGGATTGGATTATTAAGTGAGGGATATTTGGTGTCTAGGATCTGACGCGAGGCTCAGCGCAACAGCGAGTGTGGAGTGACAATAAAAGCCTCCAAGAAAGTTAACTCAGAGCCTACAGGTGAATGCGTGTGTGATTCGCAGTGATAGCAGTAACACTGGTGCAGCCTAGCTTTGGCAGCAAAAGGCATGAGTGCATCAGTGTAATGAAAAGGGTGGGTAGGAGATTGCATTGAGAAGAGAATGCCATGTGAGCGATGTGGCAGTCCAAACTCATTTGCAGACTTCGCTTGATTTGGGCACTTCGTCTGCTACATCAGACATGCTGAGTGTCTGCTGCCTGAGCTCGGCTTAAACACAAGAGCTGCATTCAAAAATCAATTTTTCTAAAATCAATCTTCATTTGAATTGTCCGATATTGATTTCATAAAATCCAGAGATTTAGTGTGTGTCTTTTCCTGTTGGAGTCTGACATTAACATCTAACAAGCTACAAATGTGCGTAAATGGTGGCATCCAAAAAGTCATGAAAAATAAAAAAAAAAAACGCTGAGAGTCTCCACCACGTTTCAGTGTCATTATGGACACGTTGCTTCTGTTCGCTGCTGCCTGTGTAGGAGTTTCACACACACAGGGGCAGCAGACTTCTGAGTGCATTCATTGCAACTTGTAAAGTGTAAAATTTACATCGTGTTGTATAGCAGCAAAGCATGTGGACAACAGCACAGTACTCATGGTGCATTTAAGTACACCTCATTAAGTCAGAAATCTTTCCCCCCCATCATTCTTTGTTAAAATACATAGGCCTACATCTGTCATTAGTTTATATCACTACAGCATTTTGTAAAATGTTTATACATAAGAAAAATTATTTCAATAGCTAGACAGTAATATCACTTTACTCCATTGATTTCTACAAAGATGGATTTTTAACACAAATCTTTAAAACTGTTTCATTTTAATTCTTAATATAAACAATAATGTTTTTTAATGCACCAGGTTATTGGTTTCCTTTTATAAGCTGGTATTGTGACTGAAATATTGCTAACAGATTGATCAGATCGAGTCAGGAGTTGAATGGCATCGTATCGCAACCTTGTGAATCATTATGGAATTGGTTATGGAGATCAGTTGTGACGCTCTGCCCTATTACACACACTGAGGTGCCAGTGTTTCTCCCTGTGGTTCAGACAGCCTCTGCAGACACTAGTTAAGTAATTACAAATGGCACAAATGTGTTTGTCCTCTCCTGATATGCAACTACTGAGCCTGAGAAAACAGTGCTTGAGCTCTACTATGAAGTTCCTTCATGAGCACAGTTACAGTTCTAATTGCATTTGTGCAATGTTGTGTAACAAACTGTTTTTTTACTTTTGGAGTACTAACAGTGTGTAAATATCATGTTTAATTGTCCAGTGTGGATGATTTTTAGAAAAAGAAATAAAAACTTTATCTCAGTTTCTCCAAAATGTGTGCAGGCCTGAAGCAGTTGCACACCTCCTTGTTCCTGTACAGTGATGATGAAATGTTACTTCATTATGTCATTGTAGAGTTTGTCAAGCAGCCAAAAAAAACGCAACTACTGTAATATAATATCAAATTGTTCATAAAATCGTTGAGCAGGCTGGGGAGGGTAATGCCTGCCTTGCCTCTCTTTTTCTGCTACGTACTCGTTTCTTGTTTCATTCTCTTCCTCGCTTTCTTTCCAGACTTTCTATTTCCTCCTTCCATCACTTGTGTGGCACAATGACAAAGATAGATAGAGGGGTTGGCAGCTGAAGGAAGAGATGAATATTTAAAATCCGGCATCCTTCTCGGCCCTCTCACTGCTTCCCGTTGTCTTTGTCTGTCTTCCCTTGGGGCTTGGATCCTCAACTCTTGGTGTGGTGTGGCTTTAAATGTATCTGTGCTTGCATGTGTGTGTGTGTGTGTTTATGTGCATGTGTGCGCGTGTGTGTGCCAGGCATGTCTTGACTTGTGGTTTTATATTGGCATTCTAAGGCAAGTGTAGTCAGACGATGACACTTAGCTGTCAGCATGCAGCATTAATGAGCGCAGTGACACGCACAAACACTCACCCACTCTCACACACATGCATGTATTCTCAAGGGAGATCAGCAAATCGGCCTCTCCTCTCCATTTATTTTTGTATACCCTCCAAAAAAAGCCTTTGAAATATTCATAAAAGCTATCTATTTTTCCTTAACCTCTCATTTCTTGTGTCATTCCTTTCCATCTTTCTTGCCTTTCTTTCAATATGTCTGCGTCCCTCTTTTTCTCAAACTCTCTCTCTTTTTCCGTTGTGTATGCAGTCTCAGTGTGATATGTGTTACTTGGCTGAGAACCCAGCAGACACCTTTCTTACAAATCTATTAATACACAGCTAACTCTAGCCTCCTCCTTTGTGCATTTTATGTATGCATGTGTGTGTGTAAATAGTTGTGTGTGTGTTCAACCTTCAGCCAATCCCTCTGCTGTCGAGGTCTATGCAGAGATTTGTCTGAAAGGCTTAAAACAACAGATCACCAGTCATAGAAAGATCATACAGACACACACGCATGCACACACACTCACACAGAACCAGACTGACTCGCTGACACAATAGGGAGTTTGGATTGACTGGCAGATTTAATAGGAGAACAAGCTGTAATCTAAGAGAATCCATTCGACGAGGGATTACATTCTAATCTGTGGATAGCCTTTCATCTCTCTCTCCCTTTCTCTCTCTTTACCTCCGTCTATCTCTCTCGCCCTGAATTCATCCATCTCTATCTCTTTCCTGCCCTAAAGCTTCGTCAATCCTTTTACCAGCCCAGTTTTTCTGTCATTTCCATCCATGATTTAAATTTGGATTTTTCTGCTTCCCTTTGAAAATCACACAAGCTCACACACACACACACACAGACACACACACATAAAATTGATAAATCGATGTTTTTTCTGTATCCTCATCTATTTTAATTCATTTTTCAAATGCTTTAACAGCTCTTCTCTATATCATCCCTCTTTTTTTTTAAATAATGCGTATCAGCTCTTGGTTGTTGTGCTGATATTGCTTCGTTATACTACATCCCTCCCTGCGTTTCTTGCTGCCCTCCTCCCCTCCATCACTCCCTCTCTCCATCTCTCTGCCACATGGTGTTTCTCATTTGCTAAATGAGGAATCCAATATACTTAGATTAGACGTCTGGACTTCTTTGTCAAATCTTTACAGGGAGCCTTTTAGCTGCCACAGCTCGCACGCACAAACACCATAATAACACTGTCTGCTGGTTTAAATATTCCTCCTTGTTTAAGTTGGAGAAGATTAATTCGATAATCCCTGTTTAAACAACAAAAAGGAGGAGATAAGACAATGATAGGGAAAAAGAGAAGGAAAGATTTTAAAAGGCATTTAGGGAACGGGAGACACAGATGAGATGAAATGATAGAGATTTCCCCAGAGAAAGAGGATGTTAGACACGCTGACTGAGGGATAAGAAGAGCGCAGAGCACAGAGCCATATGGCAGTTTGCTTTCCCCTCTACTTCTACCACCGTGACTGTCACTCCAGAAAGAAGACCATATGCACAGTCCCCCCTCGCTTCTCCCATCTACATATACACGCACTATAATCTCTCTCGTCTGAGCCCTTTTCATTTGCCATGTTCTACATTGTCATACAGGTGTTCCCGCTGTCCTGATTTATCTTGTCTTCCCCCCTCAGACACACAGCCCAAGTTTACAGGTTGGGTTCACATCCCCCTCCACTCATCATCTGCAGGCGCTTGTGCCATTAAGGCTCCACTGATGGCTACTGGTCCCTGCCTGACCCCAGCTTCCCACAGTGGATAGCTAATGGACACATTCCACTTACCTCTCTCTCCATCTGCCTCTGCCATTCCACCATCCCTCCGTCTCTCTCCATCTTCCACCCACTGCTGCTACCCGTCTATTACTCCCAGACACCAAACCTTTCAAATTTTTACAAGATGTTGCACTGCTTGCAATGAAATTACAGACAAATAGTTCTGAGTGCATGTATGAGCATGTGTGTGATTGCGTGTGTGTGTGTGTGTTTGTGTGATAAAGAGATTGGGAGAGAGTGATAGAGACCTCGACTATTATTTCCCATCTCTTTTTTGTGTCACTTCACTTATCTTCCCCATTAATGACTCAACCTCTGCTGCGAGTTCGAGCATCAATGAGTGTAGGTGTCGAGACAGTAGAGTGAGTTTGTGTGAGTGTGTGTGTGTGCTCTATCATTTGCCTGTCTCCCTGTACCCACATATTTTATTCCGTGTGACAGTGGGATATGACTTTTCAGCTCTTTTTCTTCGTTTTAAAAAATAGAGAAAGAACGAAAGAATGAGAAGGGGAATAAAGAGCAGGGAGTTAATTACCACCTTTTCCTCCTTCCTCCCTTCGAAGGGCAGATCAAAGCTGCTCCTCACTCCCCTCCTCCTCCCCACCTCCCCTCCATCCCCTCCTCCTTTACATCCCTCACCCTTCACCAGCCCCTATCAGACCCAGCCTGTTAATTTGTAGTCTCTACTTTGCCCTTATTGAATATCTACATATTCATCGGTTATGCAGTGTAGCCATGGGAAACCCAATGATGTTCATTCACATACACACACAGCGATGTATAGGCTTCACACACTGTGTAAAACAATGCTAGTTGTTTCTCTTTCTGTTTTGTATATTATTTTGCTGTGCAGATGTTACACACTTCAAACTGATAAGAATCCTCATGTGTCCTGTGCTTATAAGGGTCCATTCCCACCATTAATCACACTCACACACACAATCCTAATCCTGCACACACACCACCATACTTTCCTTCACGCCTTTTAGGCCATAAATCATTCCTCACATTTTCAAACCACTGTGCTCATTCTAAACACTATCATTGAAACTCTCTCACACACACACACACACCATCGTTCTGAGTCTAATACATCATCATTGTGCTTCAAACAGAACAGCTGTGTGTTTGGTGTGTTTGACGAAACGTCATATTTTTTCTGAGTTGAAAAAATATTTTGTGTGTGTGTGTCTGTGTGTATAAGACTGAAAACACGTCAAGGATGAGAGACAAAAGCAGTTTAGAAGCAGTTTTGAAATTTATTCAAATTCTCTTTAGTTACAGTCGGACTCTGACACCCAGACATCTGTTCTCTCAACCACATACATCGCCAGTCACTTACTGTTGTGCTCTCTTATTGAATGCTGGGTATGATTTCATCACTCTTTCTGCAAAATGTGTAGCATCCATTCTCACATTGTATGGTGCAGTCAGACACTCACAACCTGTTTGCTTACACCAAACACAAACCCAGATCAAACTTTTCCTGACAGTTCCAATAAAGTTTCATGTTTCTCAAAAAGATTGACAAAAGAGAAAATATAGCCTTTGTGCAACTTTGTATTTTGATGAAAAATAAGGCGAAAAAAGAAAGTGATGAAGAAGATGCAGAAAATGTGGTGCATCTGTTTCACAGCATGTAAAATGTCACTCCAGTAATATATAAAAAATGTACTCTCTACAATTTTAAAATGACTATGAGGAACTTTTAAGTATTTATGAAACAGTCTCATGATTCCTCTGATGATTCTAGGTTTCCTGTAACAGCAAAGGAGACCCTCCATGAAAAGACTGCGTTTTTTATGTAGTTACTATGAATGCCTGTGGTTGGGTCCAAATTCCCACTAACTCAGGGGAAAAACTATTTATTTATTTATATTTGGATTTCGTTATTCTGTGCAATGAAAATAACGCAAATATTGTTGAGATGTAGTGAATCCATTTTTTCCTTCCTGATACCAATTCCGATGCTCAAAGTTTGGTAGTCGCCAATACCAAGTACTGATTCAATACCAGTACATTAAAACAACAAATACTTTAAAACGTAAGGTGTGATCATAATTTAGTGAAATAAAGAGATTTAAATAGAATTCTATAAAACAGAAGTGTAACATCATTTAAATACTAAAATAAAAATCTAATTCCTTACACTACACTAAATTAAGCTAACTGGGAAGTAGCTGGGTGCTGTTTAGCTGCTAATAAATCATATGGTAGCTGATTGGAGCATGGACTGGTAGTTGCCAATACCGTACCAGCATTTTCAGTGGTATCCCAGGCATATTCCTATACTAGTATCGGTATCAGAACAACTCTAAAATATTCTATGCGTACAGGTTGTTAGTTTGCACCTTAGCATGTAATGTTAATGCAAATGGCTGCATAATGTTAGCCTACAGAAAAATGAGGTATCAGATCTGAGGGGACATTACTGCCATACAACTGGCATATAACTTATTTCTTAGTTACATACAAATACATTACCTCATAGCAAAATGCATGTGTTGCTAGTGTTATGCTGAATTCTGCTAGCAAATGCTAGCAAAGATCTTTGGGACAGTAGGCGCTTGTGTTACTAAGGCTTTTGTTCAAAGGGGCTGCTGGAATCAATAGGAACTGAAAATTTCTCCTAGTCACTTTAATGAATCTGTTGACAACAGCTTTTGGAAACTGGATCTCAGAACTTCCCAAACTGCAAAATTATCCACCAACATTTCTGGCATTTCAGACGTGTATCTGGTCGCCTAACAGGTTGATTCTTGAAAATTCAGGCGGATGAAGAAATTATTGGGGTTTGACGAATTTTGGGATTAGATAAGAGTTAAATGTGCACAGTGCCTGCACAGCTTTAAAAAATAAAACAAAGGGCACTGTGATTGTGCATATAGCACTGTGTGTTAGAAAAAATATCATTGTGAGTACAAGAGTGTGTGATTGTACACTTGTGAAAGTGTGTCATAGTGTGAGTGAGAGACGTAAGTGGTCTACAAGTATGTTTGAGATTACGCTATTGTGTGTGATTTATGGCTTTCTGCTCTCTTATAGATCCAGAGTCAGAACTTGTGGCTCCAACAATTGTGATTGGACCAAAAGACACAACAGTGGCCGCCGGCAGTGAGGCTACACTGGAGTGCATCGCTAATGCCAGGTACACCAATGCTGACACACACTCATGCACACATGTGCAAACAGTTCTTTTCTTTCTTGGCAGCGCTGTTTCCTTTCAGACAATTAGAAGACACCTGATAAATTCATAGCTCAGCAAGTCTTCCCTCCTTTTGTTAGTATATAGACACACTGACATACACACAGTACAGACATACACACAGTACACACATACACACAGTACAGACATACACGCTGTACAGACATACACGCTGTACAGACATACACGCTGTACAGACATACACGCTGTACAGACATACACACAGTACAGACATACACACAGTACACACATACACACAGTACACACATACACGCTGTACAGACA
>JAQLOL010000019.1:7085065-7096517 GCA_029783665.1 Naso thynnoides
CAGGCCTTTTACTGCATGCACACATAGCTTAACAAGTCCTTTACCCTTTTTGCTAGTGTATAGACAAACTCACACACACACACACACACACACACACACACACACACACACACACACACACAAACCCACAGGGGGTGCAGTCTAGTCTGACTCAACAGATGTGTTTTTTGCGAATTTTTTTCCCCCCTAAATTTACAGCAAATTCTACTTTCAAGAGTTCAAGAGTTGCCAAAAAGCTGAAATCAGTTTCTGCTCATCACTTTTACAAACTGTCTAACTGTTTGTGTCTCATACAAGTAAAATTCAACTGAGAATTACCTAATGTGTACTTAATGTTTAACAATGAAAAACAGTTTGTTTTAAATACAGCCTGTAGGACCTAATCTATTACCTAATTATGACCTAATTGATTTCCTCTTAAGTAACGTGTCAGAAAAACTCTTCTGACAAGACTTAAGAAATACTTAACACCCATATTCAACCTTAATTCTGTGTATTAGTCATAGGGATGAATGGCATGAGAGTAATATAGCTATACGTAATACCTGCTCCACTTGTGTTTTCTCTATCACACACTGCAACCTGCCAAATTTCTACGTCCTTCAGGAAGTGTACTGCTGCTCTGCAAACTGTCATGGAAGGAATTTGCTTTTTTCTTCCAGAAGGCCTTTTTTTATAGCTGAGATATACAAAGGAGAACATTAGCTGTAATCAACATTTTGTAATGTGCTCTTAGCTGCTTGTCCTTGTAAGTTCAATTGTGACTGAAAAGGAAAGTGAGGCTGAAGCTGTTTTTACCAGATAAAAGTATTGCTTGCCTTAATCTTCACCCCAGGGCTCTCTTTGCTCTATTGAGTTTTACTGTGGATTATTTCTGTAAGGTTTTTGCAGGATTGTGTTATTTATTAATAGTTAGACAGGCTGCTCTATTATATGAGAGGTGAAGTCCCACTGAATGTTTCTTAGTTGCTCATGACCATCACTTGACTGATGAATGAAAAAAAAAAAATTAAACTGCATCACATATGAAAGAATATGGAAACATCTGAAGAAGGTACATGGTAAATTGTTCATTTATTTATCTTTCCACAACAGGTGGATGTTTGACAAAATGCTTGTTGTGGTTCAGTCGTGCTACTCACAAATCAAACTATTTCATATTTGTGGTGCGTATTATTTTTTAGCTATATTTTTTGAACAGCACTGCCCCTGGCTAAAGTGTGGCCCTAAGCAAAATTTGTTATGCCCCCACGCCGTCATCCACACATTTCCAAGGCATCCACAGTGAACAAAATCAATGCATATCAAAATGTATTTTTCACCCTAATAGTCTTTATGCATGAGAAAAATATGAAATAAATAAATATGAGTGGCAAACTCTTAATGCAGTTAGCAATTAGCAAAAAAAAAAAGCTATTTCAACGAAAGAGGTTTTTTTCTAAAAGAAAAAAAAGACAAAAGGAACGCCTGTTAGTGTGTGCTGTGTCTGTGCCTGCTGCTGCCACTGAGTCTCCCTGACCCTTGGTTCCAAATTTTGACATTAATCCTGTAAGACAAGAAATCCATCATAAGCAGACTTAAGATTTGTTTTGGTCTTAAAGTTAAACTACATAACGACGTTTATCAGAAAACTAGCTTCAAAAAGATTAACATGCATTTAATGCAAGTTCTACTACTACTTCAATGGTATTAAAAAATTATGGTTATTATAAACTACTATTATTATTGTTACGATTACTGTTTTGGTCTTAATGGTACACTACAGAGTGAAATCAATGAAAAACCTATCCCCAAAAAGATTAAACTGTTATCAGTGATTATTATTACTACCTCCAAGTAAAGCACTTTCATGTTTCACTTTTATTCCTTCTTACTAGCTCCCGACTTGTAGTGCCTCTTTGCTGCCATCACTTTACCTAGAGCTCGAACAGCTCTTGGGCAGCTTCTCTGGTTAGTCCAAAATTAACTGATCATTGCAGTAATGCATGCATTGTCACCTGTGGAGATGCGTGGATCGGCTTTTACATCATCCGAATCTGCATGTACAAATTAATAATCCACCGGTTATCCACCTGGAATAATTAATTATCCTATTTACAGATCCGCAACCCGCACTCGCCCACGTGGGTATTTCAAACAATTATTATTCCTGGTATTCTCAGATAGTTGTTGTGAGATCACTGAAATGCATTATTTATTTTTATTTATTTTTTTTTTTTTTTGTGCAGCAGCAGTAGCGCTAGAAGCAGGGCTGCTCTGAGAGGAGATTTACACGATCAATAGTACCGTGTCTCCGCTGCACTGTGCAGTGTGTGAAAAAGATCACACGTTGCCATGGGTTATTTCTCACTCAGATATATAAGTTTATGATATTACAGCCTGATGAAAAATGACTCGCACATTGATATATATACAGTATATGTACAGATATATTTTCTGCACGATTTAATCTGCTTGAATCCGGTCCCCTATTAATTAATATGTTAATTAGCGTGACCTGAATCCACCCAGCCTGTGGGTACCCGCGGGGCCCGCCGACAAACCTGTTTCCCACGCATCACTAGTCACCTGACAGGATGGTCTCTCCTTTTCCTTCTCCACCTGAGTCTTTGCGTAGGGCACCACTACACACCAACTCACCGATAGGTGCATAACGCAACAAAAAGCAAACAACAACAACAAAAAAGGCCGACTTGCGGTGTTGAGGCCCTACGCAAAGTGTGTGTTCTTCATGTAGGGAGTGTGGTCTGATGGAACGGCAGTGTATACTTCTGTACTGACTGGCAACAGTGTGACAGTGAGTGTGAAGAAATTCTCAACAACTGCAAAGTCAGTTTCTGTAAAAATATGAGATCTGCAGTCAAACCATTTTTTCCCCCCTTATTATTATAATTTAACGCCAAGTATATTTATCTTTTTAAGCTATTCTGTAGACATTAAAACTGGAGCTCAGTCTCCTGCATTTCTTTTGCCAGAAACAGTCCACTCCACAGAGACTATTTCTGACATCAGAAAAGCACACACTGAAAGATACTAACTCACAGAGAGACAATTCTGTATCCAGAGAACTGAGAATGATAAAATATTCTATTGAAGTTTGGGAAAAAGAGGAGTAAAACCAGTGAAATTAAGCACAGTGGTGAAGGCTGAAAGCATCTGCTGTCCACATCCTTTAGCCATTTATTAGCATTATGCATCAATGCTGTCATGGTAAAGTGCTAAAAATAATTATTTTTGATTGAAAACGTGCAATTGCAAGGCTGTAAAATCTGCTTTCCAGTCTTTCAGTAAATTTTAAATTCTTTTGTTGTGGACAGGAGCCACCAAGTAAGCCTATTCAAATTTTGACATGTCAGACAAGTTTAAGTTTATTTACTTTTCTATCCAACTTTGTGTATATTGCAAAGGAGAGAGAAAAATGCATACTCTCAACTGTATCCAGAAAAGGCAAAAAATAAGATTTTATGTCTGTATTAAGCAGACATGGTTGCTTGATTATTACGTCTCTCTGTAGACATAATGGTATCTAGTGTATTCTGTTTTTTTGTTACCCAACAGACCTGAGTACATTCAAAACAGCAGAAAAATATATATTATGAATGCAAGACTTTTTAAAAATGCCATTTGCTCTGCTTTTTCATTTGAATTTCCACCCTGAATTACCAGCCTGTCTCCCCCTGCTCCATTTCTCTTAATATGTGTTGCCATCCGAAGTCAACAACAAAGCGACTGCTATTGGAATGTGAACCAAAAAGCTTCTTAGAAACAAACAGAATGCCATAATAATAAATCAAAGCTATGTTACATTAATGATCTATTCGCTAATGTTTTTTAGATGGCACTTGTTTAATATGACAGTGGCTTGTTTTTCACATGCAGTATTTTTATTTTTTATGTTTACTTCCTGTTGTTTGTTCAATGACTCCTACTGCACTGTTTTTACAAACCTCTCTAAACACAGACACCCAAATAAACAACCCAAATCTTTTTTATTGTTGTGTAATTGCAGCATAAACTATGTTTCAAAATGTTTTGTAATCTTATTTTACCTTTGTAACTCGTGGACACATCCCATAATTAAACTGTGACTTTTAAGCTTAGCAGTTCCAGCTGCTGATTACATAATTAGCTGCTGTTGTAGTAAATCACTTGCAATTTTCAGTGCAAATTGCTTGTAAGAAATGAGTTGTTGCACAAAAATGCGCCAAAAAACTCAGCTGCACTTTTATAAATAGACACAATGCTGTATTAATGCTGTCTTACACAAATGTACAAACATATTTATATGTGCCAAAATAGGGTTTTTATGTTGTTAACCAAAAAATATAACTACACATGAGAACACATCGCTTGTCTTCAACACCTAGAGTAACTGACTGAAGCTCCTTCATGCTGAGTGGAGCTGACTGCTCTGATATACAGACTGTCATCATTCATTTCCTGCCTCATTGACATATAAACTGATGGATTTAATATGGTGTAATTGCCTTCTGTCACTCTTTTCCTTTTTCACCAATTCATCCCACTCCCGCTGTTTTTTCTCTTTTCATGTTGTCTTGTCACTCCTCTCCTCTCGTTTTTGGTCCTCTCCTCTCAGGCCGTTGGATAACCTTGTGGTGTCGTGGAAACGTGATGGGCGTCGGCTGGTCAGCGGGCATCGCCTCATTATTCCTGCCCCAAAACCCTCTGACACAGGGTTATATGTTTGTGAAGCACTGCTTAGCAACAGCACTGCCAAACCTGTGGAGGCAAGAGCACACCTTACTGTAATAGGTAAGAAAAAAAGGCGGACACACACACACACACACACACACACACACAGTTCCTAACATGATTATCCACAATTGTCCAAGGTAGGCCTGATGCATTGAGCGTAATACCCTCAACCTCATGTACCATTAATTCTATTTTTTACCCTGCCTTTCTATTTACTTGTACATTTTTTGCTCCAGGCACTGTGTCATTCTGTTTATTCCTCCATTTATTCCCACTTTTCTGTGAGAAGCATGACAGTGACTGTCAACTACAAGACTGCTTGAACTTAATCTGTTGTCCACTTTCACCAGTGTTGTCACAAACACCTGTGACATTCACTTACACACTATTTCAACAATGTGAGCTCACAATTTAATGCATGTCTGCACGCTACGTTTACACTACTTTTTCTTCTTTCTCTCTTGGCTGCCACCAGTTAGGGGTTTTCACACTCACCATAGCGGATCAGCTGTTTCCGTCTCTCCCGTCCAACCTGGCATAGAAGTTTGGTTTTATGATAAGCATATTTGATTTGGAAAAACCCCCCGTGTTGTCAGGGCCTGGAACCTGCAATTAGGAATGCAACTGTTTGTGCATTTTCAGTGGCTGGGGAGTAACCTGTTGCCCAGCGAGACTTTGACATGTGGACAGCAGAACTATCGAACTGCCAACCTCGTTGTCAGCACACAAACCTGCTCTGCGTCCTGAGCCTCAGCCGCCCTGAGTACCTTACGCTTACACACAATGACAAAACAGCACCACGGACACACATGCCTGTTTTCTTAGCAGCTAAATTAGTTTTGTTCCCTTGAGTCTGCATTCAGTGAGAGAAATCTGAAATCACTCGAACAGGAGCGTGCCCTTCACTATTCGCCCCTGTCCTCGACATGTGTGCATAAAAAAGAAAACGACATACACACAGGGTGGGAGTGTGTGATTGATGATGAAAAACCTCCACCCCACCCCTAACCCCCCCAGTTTGTCAGTATCTTTTTTGATCTGCTGATTGTGTTGGAGTGGGAGCACCTAACTCGGGGAGAGCAAACAACTACCCACAGCCACAGAATACTCACTAGTCAAAAAAGTCTGAGTAATATTACTCCAATCATTTCCTTTCTGTGCCCCCCTCACTGTATTTACCACCAACCTTATACCCTCTGTCTACCTTTTTCTCTCCGTCTTTCTCCTCCCTCTGTCTCCCTCTCTACATTATCTTCCTTCATTAGGCCAACAGGACTGTTAGGGCATGCCAGGCAGGACAAAGTCTGCATGCATTCATATGTATCAGAGGAGTAGAGACTGTTGAATACGTTGGTACTGATCCTCTTTTTCTGCTATGGACTCAGTAGACCTTGATGCAATGAAAAGGATTCCTTAACAGAATAGAGTTTGTGTGTGTGTGTGTGTGTGTGTGTGTGTGTGTGCGTGAGACTAGACGACAGCCTCAAAGGAATTCATTATTCAATTTTGTTTCTTTTCTGCCCAGATCCACTAATCAGAATATGTATGACACTGCGTGCCTGTGTTGTATACTGTACAAACGACTTCTGGTGCAAACAACAGCATATCTGTTGTTGTTCTCCATCTTTGTTTTGCAGGCAGACAGCAGGGAATCCACAAAAGCTCAAAGCCCCAAACCCAACCACCCAAACACTCCAAAATGTGTTTTGTTGTGCATAGAGGTTCTTGAACTTACCTTACAGAAGGCGATTAATGCACCTGTGTTATCGGAGTCTAGCCAAACGGCTGTTGTTCATCTCTTGTTTTCCTTTTCCCCCTTCACTGCACGTCGCTGGCATTCGCTCTCAAAAAATCTTGGCAAAATTCCACCACGCACAGTAATAATGCACGCATGTGTGGGATTAGAAGTTACAGTGAAGTAGTAAAGACATTAAAGTCAGTGTTTTCAAGTATTATAAATGCAGCACCAACATGGGAGTTTACTCTGCGCGCACACGCACAGCTTAATCAAACTTTTACTGTTTGTCTGTTTTTGTTTTTGCACCTCAGTTTACCCATCCACTGTGTGAAGCAACAGAGGAGAAACTGAGCGGAATGACATGGAAGCCAGAGGATTTATTGTCTCTTTTGTCCTTCAAGTACAACGGCAATAAATGACAACATACTATTATAAACTCTTATTAAACAAGTATGAAATCCATAGAAAAGAAACTTGAATTAAAGTGCTTTCTTCATTTTCAGTAGGAATTATATATTTACACGTTCATTATTTGCTGTGCATATTCGACATTTAATTTGCCTCAAATTCATTTTTTTAGCGAACAAAGTGCCACTTTTCAAGAGATGCTAGACTGAAAATAAATTAGCTGGTCAGTCTCCCTTCCCCACTCCTAGCTTGCTGTGTCAGTATCTCTCACCAAATATTATCAAATGTTATTGAAAGAAATGGAGCGTATGCAAAAGGCGGCTTTTTTTCCTAACATGTGGCATTACAGTATTACTCAAAGAGGCACATATTCACTTTCAAATCGAGGGAGGCTTTTAATCGGAGCTGCTGTCAGCGTTTAGAGCAAAACTGGTGAAAATGTTTTGAGGGAGCAGTTATTGGCTGGGAAATGGAGTCGTTTTTAAAGGGGAATCTTTTCCCTTGGGAAACTCAGAGAAAGTGTTTTTTTGCGACTGTGTGTGGAAATCATTTCACAGGGCATATAGACAGATATCCTGTTTTGCAATGACATTCAAGATACTCAGGGCCAAGTGGGGGACCCATTTTTTTTCTCTCCAACTCTCTTCTCTATTAAAGAATAAACGCTTGGAGAGGGCATGTTTCCTATTCTTCTTTTTTAAAGCTACATAATGATTGATGAAGTTTTTCAAACCTTTTTGGACTGCTTATTAGTATTAGTTCTGACATGTTGCACATAGAAGAGGGTGTTCTTAAGTTTTTGTTGCTCAGCTTGAGATTGTTTTTGTTCTTATATTGATGCAAAATGTCCTGTGAATTAAAATGTTTCCCATTTTGTGTCCTAACATTTTTGTTTCTGCAGAGCCACCTTCTCTGACAGCTCAGCCAAAGAGGAAGATCTTCGCTGAACTTGACAGGAATGTAGATATTCCCTGCCTGGCAACAGGTACACTTTGCATGTGACTGTTTACATACTTAGTATATAAGTAAGTAAGCAATACTGTAATGCCCATATGTACCTTTAAAAAGTTATTGCTCGTGGGTATAATTTCTCTTTTCCACTCTGATTGTGAAGAATTTTCTCTTTCTAATGTGACTTTGAAAGTGAAATGAATTTTAGAATTCAGCCAAACTTATTACAAAGCCTAAACCGCTTGAGTTAGTCATGTTAATTCCTGCAAAATCATAATCCTTTTAGTGTAAAATTTCCTATTTTTGTTGTAAGTATTGTGTTTGTACTAGTTTGTTTTTGTGTGTGTACTTTAAAGAAGTACTCCACTGCTGTGAATGTGAAGGTATCTTAAGTATAAAAACTACACACTGTGCTTTCCATTGTCATATTTGTTTAAACCTGATGAAGGTCTGTTGAGACCAAAATGTTGTTACTCATACAATAAATATGTCAGTAGAAAGCGAGAAATTGTGCCGGAGTTCCTTTTAATAATATTGTTTAAAAATTGGATAAAATGACAAGAAACACTTGGGCACGGTCTGGCACTGGACACATAAAAACCTGCAACATTAGTCTAGTGTTTTGCCTGGTAATATTTTACACTGTAACGTTAACTGTGTGAGTAACAAAACACTGCTATTGTACTTTCTGTGTACTTATTCGTCTGTTTGGCCCCACTGCTTTGTCCAATTCCGTTGTGGAATTCAGGACTAGGTTTCAGAAACTCTCCTCCCCATACGTGGTCCAAAACGAATCCATTGTTAAACAGGCTGGTCCTTCAGATTCAGCTACTTCTTCCAGGAGAAACTGGCCTCTGTGGAATTCGTTGCAGCATAGCTACTCCATTTTAGTTTCCATCGGCATTCAGACAAACAGACACCACCAGTTGTCCCCAAGGTGAGGTGGTTCTTCTGGCCTAGTCTTTGCAGCTGGCCGGCAGGCTGCCTTGGCGAGTGCAGTAGCCTTCTCCTTCTGAATATGCCACAATTTCTCCTCATTGTATTGGGGCTCTTTTAATTAGCCATGTAGATCATATTCCACCTACACACTATTGAAATTCTCTTGGTATACAACTTTATCTTCACGAATATTGGCGTGTGCCATGATTAAAAAGTTTTTGCCAGTCTAGGATGATAAGCAAGATAGCGGAGGACTGTTTTGCTCCTAGGGAGTGAGGTGCTGCTCATCTCTAAATGGGGACGTACGATTCTTGGTTCAAACCGCTGGAAATTCGGAGTTTGAAGCCTGGAGTTGAATACTGCACAGATCAATAACATTTTGGTGTCTATGTGTTCAGTTCATGATAGTAAGAGCCTCAAAAAGGGTTGTCTGTATGGTCTTCCTTTAAGGTCTCTGTATGCTTGAAAACAGCTTCCTGAGACAACTAAACTAAGCAACTAAGCATCACAAACAAGGTTGTTTTGGGGGGATAACCTCACTAGAAAAAGCCTGCAGTCATAGAGATGGGAAAGACATAATGCAGTGTAAAAACCTGGATAATGGTGCACGCTTCCCTTCAGTCAAAGGCATTCGCGATGTTGCACCCAGTTGTAATTAAAAGCCAAGAAAACTGAAAGAAATGGTTGTGTTTCAACTTGTTGAACAGTGAGAGCACATTTTTCAAGCCTGAAAATTGCACTTGTTTAAGACTCTTGTTTTTAAATGGATTCCACAAAAACATTTTCATGAGCTGAAGTGGACGTAGCTCTAAAAACGGCCACATACTCATCTCTCTCTCTGTCTCTCTCTCTGTCTTTTACACTCTGAGCGAGTTTATGTTCCTCCTCAGTAATCTGATACAGTGACAGTGTAATTAAATAGCACACGCCTGCGGGTATGGAAAGAAGGATGGAGTCTGCAAGGAAGAACAAGGAAGGAATGAAGGACAGATAGAGAAGGGAGTGACAGAGTGAGGGGCTAAAAAAATATTTCACCCATGTCTGTGAAAGCTTGACACCAACAGATTGAGAGAAAGTGTGGAATTTATCTCTCTTCTTCACACACACACACACACACACACACACACACACACACACACTCTGGTGTGGAGGGTTGAGGCAGTAATTGCATGAGTCCACTGCCTGTCATATCATGGATGTCCATCAGACAGGTGGGAGTTGATACTCTAGCCTCTTGCCGGCTGCTCTTGCCCACATCTTTTATTCAGAATGTTTTTTGGCCTCTTTTGCCACCCTTACCCTACCACCCACACCCTTTAATCAATATATTATTAGCCATTATGCCAGCATGCATATTTATAGGGAGTGGATAACAGAGAAGAGAGGTTAGTGAAAAGAGTTTGTGCGGCTGTGTTCGAGGGGGTGGGAGCAGTTTGCTCTGGTGTGAGGTCAGCTGAATTGAAATATTTGTGCCTTTGTGTTTTTTCTTTTTCGTGTTCATGCACTTATGTAGGCGTGCCACAACCCAGGATAGAGTGGTTTAAGGACGCAGTGCCTCTTTCCAAACTGGCCAACCCTCGCTACAAGGTCACCACAGCAGCCGGGCTCACAGTGCGCAGGGTGCAGCCAGGAGATGGAGGAATATTCCAGTGCCTGGCTCGCAACGCTGCCGGAGAAACCCAGGCGTACACACAACTCCTTGTTTCTAGTGAGTTGGTTTGATATACTTATTAAAACACACGTCTGCACTTTTACGTATACACTCACAGCAGCATTGCTTCTGCTTTCAAGTCTTTTTTTTTCCTAAGTCACCTTCTCTGGAAGCCACTCACGTCTTTTTCTTTAACTGTCTGTCTTTTAAATTTACTCCTCTACTCCTGTTTCATCTACTTGCACCTAAAAGTGGTTTTCAATGTTGATTAGTCTTGAGATTTTCTTCTCTTAATTATTCAGTTAATAATTAAGCCTGTTAAATGTCAGTAAATAGTCAAAACTTCCCATCATAGCAGGGTGCTCGGTGGCTCAGACGGTAAAGCAGGCGCCCCATATACAGAGACTGTGTCCTTACCGCAGCGGACCTGGGTTTGGTTCCACCTGTGGCCCTTTGCTGCATGTCATTCCCTCTCTCTCCCTCCCCTGTTTCCTATCTACTCTTCAGCTGTCCTGTCCAGGAAATAAAGGCACAAAAAGCCCCCCAAAAATATCTTTAAAAAAAAACAAAAACTTCCCATCATAGTTTTCTAAATCAAAATTAGTTAAGGAAAAACAGTGAATCGTCACAGTTAGACTTAATTTATAAAATCATCCACCTTGTGTCCTCGTTTTATCAGAAAAAGATGTTGTTAATGTTTTTGTGTTTTTTCCAGATGGAAAATAGGACCATGACTTAGGTTTTTTTTTTGTTTTTTGTTCTTTGTTTTAAATTTGGCAATGCTACTAGTAAATAACAGTCCTGCCCTAATCAAAAGATTTTTTTCTTTTTGTAATTGATCTGATATAGTTATATTCTATTTAGTGAGCGTTTTTAGTTAAAGCTTCCAAAAGCCTTCAACGTCATCACCTTCCCTATTTATGTGCAGACATGTAGTACCAGGTGATGAATAAAGCCTCCACTTATCAGAAGTTAAAGGGATAATCCGGCGTAAAATGATCCCAGGGTCTTTTTCTGAATGGACACCTCATCAAAGAAGACCTCCAGAG
>JAQLOL010000019.1:7132093-7144551 GCA_029783665.1 Naso thynnoides
CCCCCCCCCCCCCCCCCCCCCCTTGGTTTTATCAGTGTGATTGCACTTGTGTAATAGATAAGCCATATTGCAGTTCTAACCACATTTTCAGTTTCCACATTTAACATATTTGTATTCCTTTGTGCAAAAGCCTTTTTAAAACATTAGTTGTCCTGTTCATTTCTTTTGATCCATTCCTTTGAAATATGTTCCCATGCTGTGATGCTACAGTCCCTTTCTACTTTTGTAAATAAATTCTTATTGCACCTGGTTGCTGCAGAACTAGTAGCAGGAGGGGCTTTTATTTCAAAGAATTTGTAGCTCACTGTCGAAATATCATATGTACAGAATACAGACTATATTTTCTTTCATAAGTGACATTATTATGAGTGCAACATTTCTGAAGGTTTTTGTCAGTAAGTGTTTTGGAAGAATACATAAAATGCATTGTTTAAAAAAAAGTGGCCTTCTAGTACTAGCTGGATGATCGCAAAATTTTTTGTAGTTCTTTTCAGGTCGTAAGAATGGGATATTATATTTTTCTGTTTTTCTTTTCTGTCTGTAGAACTTCCTGGTGCACCATCTAACTTAGTCATCGCTAACATCAGTCCACGGACAGCAACACTTCGCTTCCGCCCTGGTCATGATGGCAAGACCGCCATATCACAGTGGATAGCAGAAGGCCAGGTGCGTGTGTCTATGTTTGTTTTAGTGCATGTGTAATTTGTGGTCCCCGCTGATTCAGGAACACAGAAGGAAAAAAACTCTTATTGCATGACACATGCCTCTTGAACAGGTAGTGAAGGAGAATGGAAAGGAGGAAGCGTGGAGAGTTGTCTATCAGAAAGACAACCAGCCAGATGCAGACACGCTTGAGATCCCCAACCTCACTCCGTTCACCCAGTACAGGTAAGCATCAAACCCACAAACAGCCTGTGCGAGAATAATCAAGTGCTACCACATGCACATGCACAAACTCACTCACACATATCTCACTGTCCGCCTGTTTCTGCAGTATTACAATACTCAGGTGAAGTTAGATAAATCACACAGCGAGACAGTTCCATCTGAGACTTTTCTGTTTGTCAGCACCTTCACAGCTGCTGCATGCAGATCCTTATTACTCTCCCAGAGGGAAAGAGAGGGGAGGGAGGGATGAGGGCAGAGAAGAAAAAAGGTGATGAGAAGGTGGGAAGTGCAGCAGAGACAATTAAAGAGGATAAAAGACAAAGGGATAAGAGACAAGGAAAACAGGATGTAGAGGAGGAGAGAGTCTGTAATGTAATCCCTGCTCAAGAGCTTTAAGGAACCTGCAGTTTATAAACGTGATCTGTAGTCACTCTCTCTTTTTCTGTCAATCTGTCTGTCTGCTGTGTTTGTTAGTATGTCCGTCCATCTCTGTTTCTTCCTCTCTGTATATCGTCACCTTTATCTGTAATGGGATTTGCACTGTGTGTGTGTGCAGACATTGCACACTCAGAGATTATGTTGTCACAGGCAACACCATTGGTACATTAGATGAAGTGATGCACTTGTCTGTTTTTCTTATCCCCACTTTAAGTCCCTCTTTACACCCTGCCCTCTATTTCCCTGTACAGGGACAAGAACTCATAGATGTGGTCTCTGACAGACACTCTGCACGCTCACACATTTTATCATTTGCACCCACACTGAAGCATGGTTCTATTTAGAAGTAACAAATGTAGTAAATGCCCCCTTATGGCTGTGTCAGTTTGTGTGTGTTAGTTTGGTTGTGTTGTCGACATATTCTGTGATATTTAGATTTTGTGCATTACACCAGTTTTCAGATCAGGTGATCTGTAAGCACTGAATTCTAGTAAAGACTGTTTTTTTTTTAGTTTCTACCCCTGCCTCTACAGTGACACTGTGAAAAAAAATGTCGACACCCACTCAGTGCATTTACATGATGTTAGAAAAAAAATGATTTATTGTGTTAGGACAACTGAAATTGGACTTTAAAAATACATGTCAACATGTTAGTCTGACTGGATTCGAACTAATTATATTTTCTCAAAGTTGCACTAACACACCTTGATAATGTTGTTGGGAATCAAATTCCCCTTGCATGTATTTGAGTCAGTCTGTCTTGAACTGGCCCAAGCATTCTGCACATGTTCCATAGTTTCCATGGCGGTTGTTCACCTGGATGTTTAACTGCATAAATTCGGTAAACAAAGCCGGGAAGAAAACTAGAATACCAAGAGCGCAAGAGAAAGCGAGCATCTTATTTGTATTAAAAGAAATGCATATATATAAAGCATATAGTGCTGTAAAGTTGTCCATGTTGTCACTGTTCAACATGGAACCTAACTTACTAACTTGTTTGTAGCTTATTTGGTTCAGCTGCTCAGCTATGAAAGTTTAACCCCAGTGTCTGATAGAAACCCATAGGTGACTTTTTTCTAGGTTTTGTTTGACAGTGTACACAAGCAATTTGCTATTGCATAAGTTGGAGAACTTAGAAAGCAGAATTAAAAAAGAATAGTCAAAATTAGGGATGGGCATTTTAAAAGATTTCCTTGATCAATCATTGGGAAAACTAATGATCAATTATCAATTTTAATCTTTTTTTTTTCAATAAAAATGCCTGTGGGAGAAAATACAAAATCGAGTGTGTTTTTCCTCACTTAAATCTTTATTCCAAGAAGAACTTAGTCCAACGACAATCTTCTTAGACAAGGTCGGCAAAGTTCAACTTTTTAACGTAAACAAAGAAGATATATGGTGCACTTAACATAAAAGCAGCTGAGCACAAGCCTCCAACACTGCGACGCACTTAAAAACAATTGAGCCTTTTAGAAACAATTCCCAAAAAAAGAAATCATATCAAACAATAATAATCAAAAAACATTATTTACCGTAGTGCATTGTAGCTCCTCTCTGTTCAAACTGAGGTGATGACAGGTTGAAAGGTGGATGCATTGATGTTTACCAGGGTCAGATGTACGTTGTTCAAGTGGTACATAATTGGGGTCGTTGTTGTGTTGTTGTGTTGTACTTATACACAACTTACAGTGTTACGACGAGCTTGGTTATTTTTAGTTTGAAATGGTCCCACACCAAACTTCACTTTGACCTCTTCTTATTTACATTTGATATCTACAGCAGCCATGACGGCACCTCATATGCAGCTGAGAATTTCCTTTCCCTCTGTCTCCTACAACTAGTTCAATATTGCCCCTTTTGGTTGCTGCCACATAATTCATTGCATTGCTTGAAGACTCACACTGCGCAGCACAACCTCTATTTTACACTTTTGATCGAACCACGTTTGATTAAAAGAAAATTTTGTGAGCAACAAATTCCTAAATGATTGATTAGATTTAATGCTCCTTGATTAATTGTTTGTGTCCCTAGTTAAAATTAAAGCATTAGAAGCTGAGGAACCCAAACTTTCTGTCCCCAGTAGGGGTCAAGCTATTTAAACACTGGGTCGACTTTACCAGAGATATATCGACATGAATTTTTCTAAAATACTCCCCTGCCAAACTTAGGCCCATTTTGTTGTCAAAGCTTTCAAAATGTAAAAAAACAAAAACAAAACACACACACACACACACACACACACACACAGTACAGACATCCAGCTGTTTTCAAAGGCCTTTAACACTCCCCGTTAACAAATAAGCTAGACTTGTTGTGTAAAGTCAGTTTTGTCCTGTAACTGTGCTCTCTGCTCTCACCAGGTTCAGGATGCGGCAGGTGAACATTGTCGGCTCTAGCCCCATGAGCGCCCCCTCCAGGCTGATACAAACACTACAGGCTGCCCCTGACACCCCCCCCTCCAACCTCACCCTGCTGTCTGCCACACAGACCAGCCTGTGCTTAAGCTGGAAGGTACTGAAGCACAAATACAAACTTAACTCTGCAACACTTAAAGCCTCACTCCGCTTCTTTACATTGTTTCAAACAGTGACTGATTATTTGCTCTTGCATCTTTGTGTACTTTCTCTTATTTGTGTATTGGTGTATGTGTGCTTGTGCCAGTGCACTCAGTAGCAGCAGGGCTGTACAGGTTGAGTAGCTGACAGCCTATAATCAGTGTCTCTGCTTGTTATCACTGCTAACACTAATCTGTCACATTTTCCATTCACTGTGCGGACCGCTAGCAGCACAAACTGCAATTTAATTTTCTCCTTACTGTCTGTCTTTTTGCTCTTGTTCCTTCTCCTCATCCCCTTCTCTTTCCCTCCCTTTCTTTTTAACACCCCCCTCCTCTCTTCTATTATAGCATAAATGAAGAGCAGAGTATTTTCCATTTAAGAGTTGAAATGAGAAAAAGAGCCTGTCAGATCAGACACAGACACTGAGGCGCTATGGGCTACCTGTACAGCATGCTAATGGGATTTTACCTGCATTTTAGCACCCATTCTGAGCTATGCAAGGTTTTCTGCTGTAATGGAACCATCACAATAGTTTTAGCTAAGGTTATTATTCTAAGCTGCATATTAAGGGTAATAAAGCTCTAATGTGACATTCTGTGTTATGGCTCCTAAATGCTAAGCTGAACTAAATTACTGGGGTATTTAAAATGACTGCTCTGCTCACTTTTTCAACTGCTGCTCAGTACAGACCATTCATTGTACAACGCCCCCTGTAAAATCCCCCGTGGAACCATATATTGTGAGCAAACTATACTTCTGACATACATGATTTCAGGAAACTGAATAATAGGTGGATTTGGCTGCAACGCATAATGACATGGTTGTTCACAGGCACAGTACAGAGGATGAGGTGACAGAGTGTAGACAAGAAAAAGAAGGAGGGTGACAAGGACTGAGAGTAGAAAAAAGTTAAAGCGAATGACAGTGTGAATAAAACAGGATGAAGCGGCTGATCAAGAAAGAAAGATCAGATGATGGTATGTCATCGGGGAGAAGACAGTAAAAGGTTTTTAAGACGTACTTAGAGTTTGACATCATGACATAAATAACCATAATCTTTAGAGCGACAAAATGCTTTTTCACTTCTAAGTGTGTGGGTTTGGTGTGTTTATGTTATGTTCTAGAGACCTAAACTTGATATTCCGCTTACAGTGTCAAGGCCCAATTACAGACTGGGTCTTTTATGCCTCACCTGGCAATACCTGTGGCCAGAGGCATTGTGTTTTCAGGTTGTCCATCCATACATTCCGTTTATACGTATGTACGTCCTTTTCTTGTGAGTGTGATATTTAATAAAAAAACCCTTTAAAAAAATATTTATGATTTGCCATAGATGATTTAACTAGAAAAAGGTGGTCAACCCTAACCCTTTGCTTGTTTGTTGCTGTTACTACAAAAAAGCCTTTGCTTCTTCTCCCTTTTTAAAATTCCAGAATTTATGAACAAGTTTTCCTGCCGGGCATGAAATTTCTCCTACGTTACTTTAAAATCCACTCTCAGTGTATGTGCTCTGGCAGTTTTAAGTTTCTACATCACACTTGTACAAGTTGCAAATTGGACCACGATTGACTTCCAAAGCATTTGTGATGTCACAAGCAATCATGGAAGGCCCACCTCTCCAGTTTTGATCTTCAATAAGCACCTTTTTAAAAACTTTTGACTTTAAGTAGATGAATGTGAAAACATCCTTTAGTGTTTGAGTCTGCACATATGTTATTCTGCACTGTGAAGTTCAAACATCAAACTGCTGAACACTGAAGATTTTTTTCTAAGTTATTTTTTTTTAGTATAGGGTAACTAACTCCAATTGCTACACGTGTGGAAATTTCTAGATCATAAGATGCATCACGATGTGGATGTGGGAGATTCTGCATTGATGCAGAGACAAAAAATAATCAAGAGTCTGCTGACGACACAAAACAATACACACGCAAAATACTTTCAAATGCTCATCTGGATGAGGAAGCAAACATTAGAGTCTAGGTGGCTCTAACATGTATGGCCTCATTCCAAAACCTAGTGGCTCTTTTTCATCCCTTTCACTCCTGTCTGAGTCACTAAAATCTGCGGCTGGAGCTGGAGATGGTGGAGACAAGAAGTCCTTCACCACAGAGAGAAGACTCTTCTCATGGCTGTTCTCAATGTTTATGCTGCTAGCTGCTGTTGAATGAAAATTTTGTGGGGGGCCTAACATACATTCAGCACGATTGCTTACTGTAAACGGCAATCATTATCTACGACATGTCCCATACTAGCTTATCGTTTTTACAGGAAATATGTAAATTCGGGGGCATAAATGGCACTCTGACATCCGTTTCATGGGGTCTTTAAGCACTAATTAATGCTTATCCACCATTGTGCAGTCCATTTTGACAACAGCAATGTGTTCCAAAAAGAGGTTAAAGCACAAGCAAAGCCGTTAGCTGAATTAGCTTGTGCTGTTAGCGATGCTACAATTAAGCTGTTAAGTCTCAGAATGGTTAATGGCTTCACTGATGTTGAGCTGTTGCTACCAACTAAGTGGCAGATCCACAAAAGGGTTGCGCTGCATTTGCAACCGCTAAACCTGTGCAAATGAGAGAAGGATATTGCGTGCAATCCGTAAAGCACGTGCAAAGGGTGAAATACATGCAAACTGCACACAAACTGCACTGCCACTCCTAGCTGCACCTGTCCCATTTGCATGGACGTAAATTAGGGAATATTAAAAAACATGGTGCAAATTTCTTTCTTTGCAAAGAAGCTTCGTTGCAAATACCATCTAATTCACAAAGATCAGTGCTAACTGCCTCAAGCAGTTACAGTGGTGCTCTTTAACCCCAGTGAGACCCGAATATTAATTCGACACAATTTCTCTCTCTCACTTTCTCCCTTTTTCTTCATGTAGTGAGCTTTGAATGATATTGAATCAATACTGATTATGTGTGTTATTACGGTCAGAATCTACAGTCAGAGTTGATTGCGAGCTCAAATCTGATTTTGAAATGAAACAGTTTCGATGGAGCTCAGGATTCATCCACTGGGGCTGCAATATCACAAACAATTTCATTTGTAAACTTGGGATCTATGTGTAACTATAAACTCGTGAGAATTTGAGGCAGATTAGAGAACGATATTTCCTATCAAATCCTGGCCAATCCTCCTAATGAAGCAACCGCTGCACCATGCATAAAAGCGCACAGACCTGTTCTAATTTTGGAGACACATGTATAGTGTCTGCTGCTGTGGGAAGATGTTGGAAGCAGCTGCAACACACAGCCAACTGTGAGCAAACAAAACTGACACTTTCTGCAACATTTTGTGCTCTCTGCAGTGTACATTATGAACCAGTCTGTGTTCTGAAATATGAAGAAAAGATTAAAACACCCAGAAAAGATCCGCTTACTCAATTTGACGCAAAAGGAGGACAAATTTCACTTAGCTGTCCAACTTTGTGGGCGTGATAGTTTTACTGACGGACTAAAGCCACACTGCCACCCACTGTATCAGAGTATACAGCATCATGCTATTTCCTGGTGCGCTGTCTTCAGTGAGTGAAGAGAATGTGCAGCTCAACAAATAGAAAATCAATATTAAGAAACAACTTGTGAAAGCATCTGACTGCTCGTGTTAATTGATGAAAAAGTGTGCGCCCTGTGCAGTAATATAGGCTAGAAAATTAGGGGGGCCCCACATTGCAGATGAATCGAGATGCGAATTGAACAAAAAGAATTGTTTTGCACTGGAATGCTTGTAGGGTCAATCATAATCACATCGAATCATGAGGCCATTGAAGATCCACACCTCTACTAACTGTAATTATTGCTTTTTTAGTTAATTAATATTTAATGCTTAAGAGAAATACTTGAGTTATCAGTGGTTTTGTACTTTTATTTTCTGTCTTAGCATCTTTGAGCATAAATGTCTGCATGTGTGTGCAGTTGTGTGTATCTGATGTGTGTGATATGCAGTAAATGTTCTGTATGTGTGTCTTTGTTGTTTGTGTGTATTATATCATGTTTTTTTTTTCCCCAAATACATGCGTGTTCCTCTAAGGATCAAAAGCTGAAATGAATATGTTTCTCATGAGTGCAGTCAGGGTATCTCTCCATGTTGGTTATGATGAACTGTGTCGAATTTGTTTTATAGAACAACTAGGTTGTGGGTGTTAACAAAATTATCATTTTATTGATCACAGTTCTACCAAAATTGGTTTCTCATTCAGTCTTCCTTTCAGCTCTTTCCCTGTATGGATAGTTCTTTTTCCATCAATCAGAGTCAAAGTTAATTAATTTCAGTGCAGTACAGGGAGGCCAAGTGCTGACACGCTAAAAAAGACTTGCTCACTCCAAGATTAGCAAACTTGCTCTCATTTTTTAGATATTGTGGAATAAAGGGCAAAATATAAAAAGGATACTCTCAAAAAATCATAGACATTAATCCCGTTGACTTCAGTTAACTCTTAATCTTGCTCAGCAAGTTTTTATTTTTAGTTTTTTTAAACATGTTTTTTAAACATATGTAAGCAAGGGTTGCTTTAACACTCCAAACAATTCTTCCTTTAACAAGCAAGCGCTGTTTGGAGTACTCTTAATTATCACCAGTTTTATTATGCAGCAGGTGAACACTGTCAGTAAATATAACCTCATATACAGCAGTTAATATACTGCGTATATTATACTGCGGCCGTATAAATAATATTGCCACTCCTCTCATTCTTTGTTACCATGCAGCCTCTCTCAGAGTCTGAGTACAACAGCAGTCCAGAGACTGTGGGATACCGACTGCGTGTGTGGAGGACGGATGGCCAGGGGGAAGACAGGACAGAGGTTGTGGAGGGAGCAGGGCGGATCAGTGAGGCCACAGTAGAGGGCCTCAATCCCTGGAGCCAGTACCAGCTTCAGATACAGGCCTACAACTCCATAGGACCTGGACCGTGGAGTAACACTGTTGCTGTACACACTGCAGAATCTGGTACAAGCACTGACCTCCTTAAATGCTGTTCCCTGTCAGCAAGTGTCTGACTGCAAGTGCAGTCAGTTTCCTCAGCCTGCCACCTCTCTCTGCCCTCTACACTGCCTCAGTTTCAGTGAGGGGAAGATTGTTGCTGGTGGGGAATGATTGAGATAAAATCGAAGTTTGATTTAGAGAGTGAAGTAGCAGCAAGCTGTGCTTGTGTGTGTGTGTGTGTGTGTGTGTGTGGGTGTGTGTGTGTGTGTGTGTGTGCGTGTGTGTGTGTTTGGCACCAGCATACCTATTCAACAGTGGACCTGGGCATTGTTAGCACTGTTGTTCACCAACAGCCGACCAAACTTCTGGAGTAATGCCAGCAAAAAATTGAGAGAGGAAATCAGCAGATGTTACTAAATGTAACAAAAAAACAATTTAAAGGGGACATTTTATGCTCATTTTTTGGGTTCATATTTTATTCTTGGTTACCACTAGAGCAGGTTTACATGCTTTGATGCTCAAAAAACTCATCTGTTTTCTTATACGGCCGACTACAGCAGCCCTGTTTTTTCCAGGATTTTTGCCTCTGTCTGAGATGCTCTGTTTTAGCTCCTGCCCTGCCTCTAAAGGCTTACTTTGCTCTGATTGGCCAGTTCAAACACACACCTTCCAAATGAACTTATAGAGAAGCTCAGCACACTGTGACACACTAGTGGTCTGAGATTTAAAAAAACTGATGAGAACGGAGCGTTCAGAGCCGTTAGAAACAATCCACAGGGATTACTGCTACATTCCCCTACATCATTATTTTAAACTTTGGCATCATTTAAAACTGCAATCCAACTTTGTAACATCATTCATAGCTTGAAAGAGACAGAAAAGCATAAAATGTCCCCTTTAAGGAGTCGCCGTCTTCTCACGCCATTGGGTCCAATAAAAATGTTTGAGTCGAATCAGTAAATCAGCAGCAAGTCGGTCTGCTGCTAGAGAGACCTTTAAATACAAACTCAAGTTTTCTTTTATTTACAAGATTTATCCACTTGCGAGGGCTTGCTGATGTTAAAAGCAGCTCACATGGCTGTTTGAGAGTCGCTTACGGCCCCTTTTGATTTCAGTTCAGTTCCAGAAATCTTGTGATATTATTTACTCAGTCTGACAAACGACGGATCAGCCAGTGTTCAGCTAGCCTGCTGGAAGTTAGCTTGCAAATTAATTGAAATATTTTAGCTGGCGAGCATTAGCTCATTATCAGTTAGAAAAAACTAATTTAAATCTAATTTTCACCTTTATTTATTCTCTGTAAAAGGCAATATTCTTTCATCTAAGTTCCATTTTTTATACCTGTGTTGCTCGTTGAGCTGAAGTAAATAATAATAATAATAATAATAAAAACTTAACTGAAGATATAACAAATGAGACAATTTGGCAGCATCATGTATAGATTTCTGCTCTGTCACGTTCATAAAGTAGAATTGAATTTAACTGAATTCAGTGATGGGAGCGGGAGGGGGTGGGGAGAGAGGAGTGAGAGAGAGAGGAGGGGAAAAGGAGGGGTGAGTGGAGAGTGTGTGTGTGTGTGTGTGTGTGTGTGTGTGTGTAAGAGAGTGCTGGGAGAAAGAGAAAGTGCATCCAGCTCTCAGTCATTCATCTCTCGGGAAGAGGAGAGGAAACTACAGCAGGTCGGGAAAAGAAACAGTTTCTTTTTTGTAATGGGAAAAAAGTTGTGCATTTATTCTCTGACTTCAGAAGCTTCTTCAGCTGCAGATTTTATCATCATCATCAACACCATCAACACCCAAAAATACTGCACGGCTGCAAGTATTTAACATTGCTCCTTCTGCTAGATACTTCCACTTCTCCTGCTGCAGCCGTGGACACTTTTCTCTCCCTGAAAAGAGAAACTGTGCCTGGTTTGAGAAGCATCTCTTGCAATGTGAACGTTTTTACAACCTGGACAGAGACAAGCGTGCGTAAAGGGGACTGATTGTTTTTTGAGTGAGGCACAGAGGCGGTGACTTCAAGAGGACGCACCGCGATCAGAGCGCTTCTGGAAGAGCTCCGGGAAGAGGAGGAGGAGGGCGCGTCACGCTGAGAGAGCATCCTCCCAACCTTCACACTCCCCACAGACACACACCCATAAGACAACACAGCCACGTATTCTTCAAACATTAACGTAGAAGGTTATAATAGCATTTGAGCAAAAATAACTCACTGTAACACAATAAATTGAGATTATTGGGGAAAAAATAAAAACTAGCAAAAGCCAAAAAAAAAAAAAATCATCACTGGGTTTCAAAGTCATACAAGTGATTGAAAGGAAACTGTAGGGATATTTAGTACATCAAAGTTTATTTGCAAGAGTCACACGCTCGCACGGACACCCCGGACGCCAAGCACGCCGCCACAGAATGGATCTCCCTCCAATCAGAGGTAAGCAAAAAAACTCATCCCGTCGCCATGCGATCTGCTGATGAACTATTCATGATTTGTGTGACCTTGGAATGAAAGAATTCCATCGGGAATGTTTTAAGAAACGGAGAATTATTCAAAAGAGTTGACTCTCTTGGTGAACAGCTTTTGCATGTTGGAAGATGATTTGATTTCAAGTTTTTTGCGTTATATGTGGGTGGATTTTGTAGAATCTACAGATCGCCCTGCAGAGCATTCCCAGAACTTTACAAATGTAAAGGCATGAGGCAGCAGTGATGAAGGACATTAACTATGACTCCTAAAGAATATTGAAAAAAATCTTACAGGCGACCCCGAGAACTCAGTGGGATATCATGGAAAACTGCTGCAGACAGACACGACTTTTTTTACAGGTCGATTTCATTTTCTCCTCTACAGACACATAGATGTTAGACCCACAAGTAAGATTCTTGTAAGATGGAGCCAAGATGAACTTTCACTTGCACAGAATTTGGAGTTATGTCGGTTGCTGGTTTCACCTCACAGATCTTCTGCAGATAAACTTCTTCATTTAAGTTAATAATGTTTCAATGAGGTGGATGGTGATGTGTTTTAAATCAATCAAATCTTATTCAGATATTTTTTTTTTCCGTCCTGTTTCCCATCTCTTGCCTTGACCACCGAGTGAGGAAACAGTCAAGGAAGGATGATTTTTGTTCAGTTTTTAAAATCATTTTTCCACCAGTATCTCTGCTCTATAAATATTGTTTTCTTATCTTTCACACCGAGTGTTAACTACAGTTAAATATTACCTGAGCCTGTGGATGTCTGAAGTGATGGACAACTGTTTGCAAGCATGTGAGCTGTAACATCCTTATCTCCGGTGGATTGTTTTTAATAGTTGTGACGGTGAATTAATCATGTCGGCCGTCACGTGCCTTTTGTTTTTTTTACCGACTTTAAGCAAATTCATTCTAATCAATGGGAGATTTTCGAATGATTGTCCTGTATGGAACAAAGTGAAACAGTGGTGCTGACTGTTTGTGAGGCGTTTTAATAGTAGTTTCAGTGTGTTTTAGCAGATTGTGTGTGTGTGTGTGTGTGTGTGTGTGTGTGTGTGTGTGTGTGTGTGTGTGTGTGTGTGTGTGTGTAAATGTGATGGGGATATGTGGGGTTGGGAGTGATCGTCCTCAAGGTCGGATGCAGAATGTCAATACCCATCTCCGCTGGGGTGGG
>JAQLOL010000019.1:7159397-7171552 GCA_029783665.1 Naso thynnoides
GTAACTGCTTTTACAGGTAAGTACTGATTCTGTTTTGTTTTTAAAAAATGTAATATTCATTATAAAAATCTTGTATGTAAAAATGTGCACAGCCATAGATTGCATAAGCATAACGTTTAATGGCAAAAGGTTTGAGTGCCAGGTGGTGTTAAAGTTTGACCACTCCTGAACTGAGAAGAGCTATCTCACCAAAGTGAAGTATCATTTTAACAAAACTGTTGAAAAACAGCTGCGTGTTTGCGCATCCAGCAGCTACAAAGGAGCATTGTCATTAATTTGGAAGAGGTGTTTGGGCTCACCTGATAAATCTAAGTCCAGTATTCAGTCTTTTTTAAGCCCTGTTTTTATCTCTAACCCATGGAACGAAATTTGAGTGCCAGGTGCTGTCGAAGTTTGACCACTCCTGAACTGAAAAAGTTATCCCACCAAAGTGAAATATCACTTTAAAAATTAATTTTCAGTTGTTTCTCTGTAGGCTCACGTATGAAGAACTTTTGGTTTGAATGTAGTTCTCAGCCTTTGAAATGTGTCATTCCTGATCTCACTCCAGTTTTGTCTGCAAGACGGCACCTTGTGTCTCCAGTAGAGCACTGAAATGCTGCAAAGGTCGTTATATTAAAATGCAAAAGTTAAAATGTTTTTTTCATGCAAACCTGGAATCTAGATTTCTTTTCAGAGCTTGTGCAGTGCATTTTAATTGAATCAGATATCATAACATCGGAGCATCATTATCAGGAATTTCTTTAGAATAGAATTCTGTGGTTCTCTGTTCCACTTCAGTGACATAATGGCCCATTCTCACTGTGAGATAGACAGAATATCCCAATAGAGATTTCTCTCTGATGATGCTGAAGAGAGCAACTTAATCCCTGGAAAAAGAAAATTGGCTTTTTTAGTGTGGGTGTGTATTTGTGTGAGGCTGTGTGCGTGTGCCTGAATGAATTAAAGAAAACCACAACTCCCTCTGGAGAGATTTATCTATGCTGATTTTTGGCTGCAAGAGGGTGATAACTGATAAGGTTGGCTAATGGATAACATGCATATCATATTTGAGAGAATTCATCCACCAACAACCAAATCTTTTCTCTCCTCTGGTACTATCCTTTTTTTCTTCCTTGTGTTACTTCTGCTCTCTTTTTTTGTCCCTTGCACAGCAGTAAACAGTCATGTAATTGCTGAAAGGGCAGCACTTGTTCTGACAATTACAAGTTTATCTTCAGAGCCTGATCTTAACTGTGAAACAGAACAAGAGGGGTAAAGACGGGGAGATGCAGATGGTATCAGGAAAACAACAGATGGAGATAATAGTCAAGTCTTGAAGGGACTGAAGAATAAGGGCATGGGGGAAGAAGGGAAGCAAACAGGTTTGACTTAAATTAATTGTGATAAGGATAAATGAAAGAAGGCAAGCCTGTGTGTATGCGTGTGACTGTGCATGTGCACATGTTTGAGAACATAAAAGCAGATTAATTAAACTTCAGGGGGAATCTATAATGCTTTTATTTCTAGACCTAATCAATAACGTGATGCCCCTGAAATTAAACAGTTAAGCCCCCCCAAGCGTGTGTTTTGTCTTGCATGAGTGTGCATGAGCAAGTGTGTACACATGTCTACTAATCACACAGCCACTGCCAGCACAGTTGTACCGATACTGACTCCCAGAGCCATCTTTCATTTTCTAATTGAACAGCAAAGACAAATACGCAGACAGGCAATCTGTTGAGAGATTGTTCCTTTGATGCTGCAATGGTTAGATGTCCTGTTTCATTCAAACATATGTGTGAAGAGCAACAGTCACACAGTTGCATATGTGACTGCACATGTTCTGTCTTACAAGATAGAAGTATTTGCAACATTTGGTCAGTGACAGTCTGTATTCATCAGGGGGACAGTTCGCTTCAATATTTACAGCGAATGATGGGAATAAAATCAAAGAAATAATCTGAACACAAAAGGGAGAAACTTGTTTGTTTGTTTTTTGAAACTTGATGTTTCTATAGCAGGAGCTCTGCTTGTTTACATACATTAAAGTATTTTAATTTTAAAAGTTATGGGTTATGAGTTGCTAGGACTCTACTCTAATCTTACACATTTCCACATGTATGTATGTAATAAAGAGTTCAGAAAAATATCACTGTCATGCTAAATGGTTGTTATTAGGACTCAAGAGCAGACACAGAGTTTATTGATAAAGTTCTTGTGAAGAAGTGGTCCTAGTTGGTACATGCAGCCAGACACTAGAGTATGACACTTGGCTGAGGTGGCAGAGGCTGGGCAGCTGAGTGGCAGTGGTGGCAGAGCTCAGAGGAAGCACACAGTCTGTAGACGGCAAGAGAAGAGGCACGAGTCAGCAGCAGGTTTAACAGCAAACAGCACTAGAAAACTGTGACACAAGAGGTTTTGGCTGTAGTTTTACAACATGGTGTCGTGGAAACAATCTTGCGACAAGGTTCTTGGACTGTGGTAGATTGAGTAGATGAGACACAGGTGTATGAGACTCAGGAGCTCCAGCCACCAAGGAAACCATGCAATTTTTTTGCATCACAATATCAATTAAAATGTTTCCCTTATCAGATCGAAATTCCTTTAACAATTAACTTGTTTTTTCTCGCTCCTGCTTTGGCTATGACTCCCCGTTCGTATCCTTGTCACATCATTTTTTGTTTTTGTTTTTTTTCTTGCATTTTCCTTCTCCCGTCATTTCTCCTTCCTCTCTTTTGTCTTCCTCCCACTCCCTCCTCTTTGTACCATCCTTCTTTCACCCACTTTACCACATCCACAGAGCGTCCACAGCCACCCAGGAAATTGTCCGCTCCTCAGGATGGGGTTGAATCTCGCCGCCTCCGTCTCCACTGGGTGACAGGTAGCTCAGGCTCCTCCCCCCTGAGGTACTTCACCGTGCAGGTCAAAGAGCTGCCCAACGGAGACTGGAAGACACACACTGCTGACATTTCGCACAACGTGACCACCTGGACTGTTGACAGGTACATATAAGCACACATGTACAGTCCCACACACACATTCATACAACAGTCTGCTTCTCCAGACCTATATATACACATATGTGTCAGTGCGTGTGTGTGTGTGTGTTTGTATGAAGAGTGTTAATTAGATGACAACTGTAAAGGGCCAGTCAAACAAAGAAGCATCGCAGCAGGCGCCACCACTCCAAAAGCACCTTGGAAGTGCAAGAGTAGGAAAATACAGCCGGCATTACCTTCTTGTTCGTTATTATCCTATTATTTTCGATACTGTGCCTCCAGCAACAAAACAGGACGGACATGTTGAGTAGTTAAGCCCGCCTCCGACATGATTTAATTGGCTGCTTTGACCAGATGTGAAAAGTTTAAATTATTTTCCCTTTTATGCACGCTCAAAAACCACTAGAAAAACATGTCACGCAGGTGTGCTGTCCCACAGGAAAACAATGATTTTGCTGCTGATAGTTCTCTGTGTGATCGGCCCTCAACTATAGTGTAATTGCACTGCAATCATGTCAAACGCATGGGCAGAAATGTATGACAGATTAAACAGTGTATTTGTTTTTCATAATCTGCAAACATTAGCATGACTGGCTAAGCTGTTGACAGGCAGACAACCTTACTAATTACAGTCCTAACCCCGTACTATCTCCATTGAGCCTGTCATACTTTGTGAGTTATTGGTTACATTATTAAAAGATTCGTTCACAACACCCATTGTGATAGATTTTTCCATGTGTGTAGGCCTTTACTTACATGTCTCTGCTATGTTGGTCATCAGCTGGTTAGGGTGCTGACTTTGTGCCTAGGACCTGTTAGCTTTAGCAAGACGTCATGTATAAAGCCAAGTGCATATAAAAGACCCTTTCAGAGGGTTCCTGATATATCAGAATGTAAATGGCAGCCATGTTGGTTTTAAATGACTAGTCGAGCTAACGTTAGACTAGCTAAACAGATACAGCTGATAAAATCTGCAGCAGTAGTTGTGATTTCAGACAACAACATTGATGGTTGCTGGCATTCTTTGGCTGAAATGATGTTACCGTTTTTTTAAAAACTTGAAAAGAAATTGTAAAGCTGTCACTATGATCGCTGTGAACTACATATGTGTTAAAAACTTCACATGCATAGCAATAGTAGACGGGGGGTGTTCACTAATAAAGCTAGACTAATAAGACCATCATAAGTAACCTTGGAGAAAACTGAATTAAAAAATTCACATTCCTGTTTTGTTTTGTTTTTCATATACACAGCTCTAACATGGACCCACTCTGGACTTGAATTAGTTAAAGCGCTAACAGTAAAGTGAACAGTGGTGTGTAATGTTCATGTGTCCTTTGTGAGAAATGTGGACAAGGCGGCTGTTGCTGTGTATTATCAAAGCAAACAAACAACAGAGAATTTTAAAAAGTTTTATTAATTTAGCACACAACGTACTGAAAAGGTTTGTAGAACAAAAAAAGACATTCATAAAAAGAAAAAGGGAGAACAGAGTAATCATAATCACCGCAGAAGTGCGGAGGATCTTAGTCACCTAATCACACAGGCACAGCGGGAACTGCTCTCCGTCTTTCTCTCTTAAAACCCTCTTAAGTCTTCTCACTCTGCCTTCATGTTTTCAGTTTTTTTTATGCTCTTGGTCCATTCTCTCTTCTTCCACATCCATTTTTACCTTTTCACTGTCATCCCTCATGTTTTCGTTTCCTTCTTCCCTCTCTCAATCCATCCATCAACACCCAGTGCTTTCAAAAACGGTGAGGTGGTTTCTCCTGCAAGAGGGAGTCAATCCTTCTCCATTCCCTCTTGTTTATCTCTCCATCCTCTTCTGCCTGGGGAGCCTGTCGTTATGACAGCAGATGGCAGCGGTCAAACTAGACGACTACCCCAACTTCCCTAACAGCCTGAGTAGCACAAGATCTATGATGAGGCCTTACCCGCACAGTTTGTGTGGCCTGCCTGTGTCCTCTGTTGCGTGACTGTTTGTGAGCACCCTGTTGCAAGCGTTAACAGGCTATTTGTGATGCTGAAGAGTGTCTGCATCAGCCTGTTTCTACCTGCCTTAGGGAGAATCTATCTGCCATGATGCTGGGGCTGCTGTTTTGTTTTGTTGCTGATTTCGAGCTCATTCTATCACTGAATGCTCTCATTACAATGCTGGATGGAGAAATTAGTTTATATCTCCACATGCTCACTCATACTTACTTGTTATCTATCCTTAATTGTTGTTTTCCACTGAGACATCTTTGAAGCAAAAACACTGAAGTCTCCAGGCTGGAGTTTACACACACACACACACACACACACTCATACAGTGTACACACACTCTCAAACACTGTCCTTAACATCCTCCCTGTGTACTCCACCCTCTTTGAGCATGGTGCCTTTGATGTTCTATTCCTTCGATACCACGACCCCATAGGGCCTTTTCTCGTCCCTTATTGGGCCCGGCTCATTATTATACAAGAAGACACAGCAGTTCTGTCGCCTGCTGAATTTCTAACTGGTTGTCTGTAGTCTGTAAGGCCCTCAGAAAAGAAATTCTATAGATGGACCTTGTAGTGTAATGGTGAACAGCGGTTGAAGGGGTGTTGAATGACTCCAGTCACAAATTATTAAACTGCCCCTCTTAACTCTTTTTAATAATAGGTTTGGACAAGAAACAATAAGGAAAATGACTGTCACTGTCCATTTAAAATTTTAATTAATTTGCCATGGTGTGCTGAAGTGAGCAGCGCAGACTTGTTCAGCTGGTCCCAGACAACGACTGCATGCTCATTTGGGTGATTGTAAGTGGCTCGAGAGCAAAAGGTTTTCAGAATGACTGATGAAAATTGTTATTCTGTGCTTAGTATTGCATTCACCTTGCAGGAGGAGAAATGCAGATAAGATGTTGTGGTAGTATGGTAGTAAAATACTCTGACAGTGGAGACAATAAGGAATGTGTGAGATGATTATTATTCAGGACCTTGTCTGCTCTTTAAAGGCCACTGAGAGAACAAAACATGCCTGTGAGACGGGGAGAAGGATCAGTCTTGATTGTATCATGTCATTGAGCAAGTGACCAGGCAAAACACTTTTAACGCTTTTAAATGTTCCTACTGGGTTGTGAAGTTACGCGGAGGATGGAAAAGAACCACATCTGAGATGCGACAACATAGAGCTTTGAGAAGCAAAAGAAAACTTTAAAATGACAAAACATTCTAAAGAAGGCTTCACAAATTTCTTTTGTTTGCAAGGTCTTACAGACACTCACATTGCTCTTGAAACCTTGAGTGTATTCCTGTGGTTTTACTGACTGATTTACAAATGTAATGCATGCATCATTGGTTCAGTGATAAGACCAGACTGAAAAATGTTTTGAATCCTGCGTGAGGATTTTGGTAGTATGCCATCATTAACTAAATTGTGTCAAAAATGCATTTGAAATAACATTTAGAAAGTACAGTTTTAGTGATCAATGAATCCAAATATACTAAAACAAGTTTCCTATCACCAAGACAACGGCCTTCTAATGCTGACTAAAAATGTATGGATCTGTGTGTGTTTGTGCCTATAGGCTGAAGCCCTTTACATCTTACAAGTTTCGGATGCTGGCCACCAACGATGTCGGGGACAGTGTATTTAGCAAAGAAACGGAGGCTGTCACAACTCTTCAGGATGGTGAGAGAAAGGAAACACTGACAGAGCCTGAGAAAGAGAGACAACAAAATATGTGGATTTGATGTACTCACAGTCCTTTTAAATTATATAATAAAGGAAGACTGTAACAGGAGACTGTCTGTCAGTATCATTTTCTCTCTCACTCTTTTTCTCTTTGTTTTCTGTCCAGTGCCTGATGAGCCTCCAGTGATCCTCGCAGTGAAACCAACAACCACTACCTCAGTCCTGGTGCAGTGGAAGGTATTTCGAGACCTCCAGCACAACAATGTTTTTTGACTTACACATACATTCTGTAAAGACCTAAACAACAAAGCTTGAAGTGCAGGTTAATCACCCACATGGAGAGTAAGACCTCTGCAGATTTACAGTATGCAGTGTTCGTACACGTGATTGTGCTTTGGGTGTGTTTGTGTCTTTGGAATCAGTTATCATTATTTATTGAACCAGGGAAGGTTAGAGGGCAGCACAGACAGATTGGAGGGATGGTGAGGGAGGGATGGACAGATGGAGGGGCAGACAGTCCTGGCTGGGGGAGAGAAATGATCAAAATCTTAATGAGGATACCAGCAGGGGAGATATTCGAGGGTGAGGTAAGCAAACTTTAACATTATACAACAACAGAGAAAGAAAAAGAGGGGGTAAAAAAAAGAGGTGTTTTCGAGCAAGAGTGACATGTAAAAAGAAGGTGGATACAGCCTGGATACTTAACTGCTTGCCATTCTTTCTCCTCTATTTGGAAGTGTCTTTTCTGACTCCTTCTGGCTTTCTGTCAAAGCAGAAGGAGGAAATGAAAAACAAAGTCACCAGCAATTTCATCATCCTACAGGAACGCCAAACCCAATGAAGCATCACTTTGTCTGTACAGGTTACAGCCAGACCCATCCACCATCCCTTTAAAGTGGACTCTGCTGATAAGATACTGCTCTGCCAGACTGCCAGTGCCCTGTCAGTTATCTCACCAAAATGAAAATGAGCTCAGTGGAGAACTCTCAGAAGTTTCTTTTGTAAGAAATGGAGTTTTAATACTTCTTTACCTGTGCCTGTGTATGCTTGTTTGCATGTTTTCAGCGACCTAGTGATGACACTGTTAACGGGATGTTGACTGGATACCGGCTGTATTATAGAGAGCTCCCACTAAACACCTCCACTTCCACTGAAGCAGAAGTCCAGGCAACCAAAAATAACACCACAAGTGTCCTCATTACAAGTAAGTAGCACTGATGGTATGTTAACTGTTCTCTAACATCGCCTCCCTTATTGACTGTTGCTGCTTATGTCGCTGTGACTTTCTGTCCTTGCACAGCATTTATGTGTCTTACGATGATAAAGGTCATTTCGGGTTGAGTATAAATTAAATTTCATCAATGCCAATTTTGCTCATCAGTTCTTAGTTTTGATACCAGTATGGTAAAACTAGGTGGTTAAATGTCTAAATTTGTGCGCAAAAACACATAATGTAATCATTTACTGTTGTTTGTGTCAGTAATTTGAAATTCAACGCTACTCCCCCTTGCCCAGTCTTAATTATTACTGGTTACTATTGAACAGCTGGCTTTGATTGCAGACACTGAAAAAAGCACTATTCTTTTTTCTAGTTTAACATTAGCTCCATGAGCTGGTTAAAAGCACATTGTGTGGTTGACTTTTTAATAGTTTCAGCTGACCTGTTTTATACTGAGAACATTGTAGAAAAGTCTTGAATATTCTTTCGACTGCTACGTATGTAATATCACGATAAAAGTTCTTGGGCAATAAAGACACCCTCACCGGGTTTTGATCCATGTAGATGACTTTAAAGTCAAGAACAGCTTCACTTTTGTGTTACAGTGTAGAGCTACCAGAAGCCAGTCCTGCTACTTAGCGCATAATAAAGAAAATATAAAATCAAGCTGATTCAGCTTACATACATATTTTTCCTTACATTTAACATTATGAAACACCTTTTTTTTGTACAATGAAAAAATTTCAGGGCCAAATGCTTTTAGAATGAGTACCAACCAATGTAGGTGGCAAACATAATGCTATCTCAGATAACACTGGCTGGGGTTACAGAACTGTTCATGTCAGCCTGAACTCCACGACCAGAGTTCACACTGTGTTGAAATACTAAATAGTGAATATGTTATGTTATAAATGGAAATTTTAACCATTATGTTATTTTAAATGAAAAATGGAATATTGTAGAATTTCAATATGTTTCTCAAACAGTGTTTGATCTTCAACTTAATCTGGTGTCGCATCTTCATCAGTCATGTTGACTGTAAATTCTTTGACATTTGAAATGAAACAATCCCATCTTAATATTTAGTTGGCTGTATGTTACAATAAACATGCTTCAAAATTTCTTGAAATTTCCTGAAATTTTCACTTTATGGCCTGAAGTGCTTCATACCTGAGTATCTGCTTGACAAGACTGCACATTTACAATTTTCTCCACTTGTACCACCTGACAGTGGTATTGAATGTTTTTGTTTGTTTGTTTTTTTAAATGTGTTTTAATTACACAATGTGTTGTTGACCTCCCTCCACTCTTTTTTTCACTCTTTTCAAGCCAAAAGCACCTTCAAGACAGTCAGCAGTGCCTCCCTGACCGAGTTTGAGTTGACACGTAAGTAATCTGAGATGGAACTGGAAAGTAAAGCTCCTGGGATGTGTTTTAATTTTGTTTCAGTAAACTTATGAAGCAACTTGCTTGTAGAATAAGAAGAACTAGTGGCAAGAGAACTGGCATATGTGCTTTGCATGCATATTGTAAGAGTGTAAATGTAAGTATATATATTTCTTTGCAGAACTAAAGAAGTTCAAACGCTACCAGATTGCTATGACAAGCTACAATATCATTGGAGAGAGCCCACCCTCTGCTCCAGTTGAGGTGTCTGTCGGAGAGGCAGGTAGGCGGAAACTCAAGAAAGCTGTTGGAATTGGTCTCAATTTAAATGTCTTATCTGCACGTCCTTGCTAATGGATGTAAACATTGTTTGGATATAATGCCAGAAAAGCAATTATATCACTGGTAGTTGTTTTTCAAACTTCTTTTCTGTCATATTGGTAGAAGGTTGCATTGTGGGTGGTAAGAAACATTTAGATGGGAGCTGAGTTTTTAGTCACAGTTTTACAGACTCTGCAGTGTGGTTAAAGCTAGAAAAGGATTGTTTTGTCTGCTTTCTGTAACTCTTGTTGCATTCTCATTCTCTCATCTTCCTTGCTCTTACCTAACCATGCTCTCATTATCTGTTGAGTTTCATTGCCTTTGAGAGGCCTGCTGGTAGGTGTGTGCCTGTGTGTGTTTGTGTGTGCCTCTGTATTTTTGTGGGTAAGTGTGTTGATGTGCGCATTTGAATGTCGGCAAGAACTGCACAAGGTCATTTATTTTGTAGTAATGGCCCAACCCCTGTTTAACTTTCACTGGAGAGTCAAACCATGGATCCATTACACAAATAAGAGTGCAAAATAAATATATCCTGCACACACACACACACACACACACACTTGTATTCCCATACTCTGACTTTGCAGTCCCCAGCCCCTTACTCTAAGCCTAATCATCATAACTAATGCCTAACTCTTACCATTACCGTAACTTTTCTTTTTTCTTTCATAAATATTGTTATTTGCTGACCTTAAGAGAATAGCCTGGGCCAGAGCCTCTCATATGCCTTTTGGTGTTTGTAGTCCCTAACCTTAACCTAATTCTAAACTAGGCCCTTAAACCAAATCTAAACCTTCAAACACCCGTTTGAAGTTCAGTCTGAGAGTGAGGAACGGCCAAAATGTCCTAAATTAAAAAAAAAAATTCCTCACTCCCAAGGTCTTCAACTCAGACTGGTTTTCACAAATATAGACGTGTGAGTACACACATACAAGCTACTACTGCTGCTGCTACTACAAGGCTGACAGACACACAAACACAAATGTAGGTAAATACATTTGCATGTTTGCTGTTAACACCTACACAAAAAATTTTGCAACTCTTCTCACAATCTCACATTCCCACCATCAGACCAACGATGCATTCATATTCAAGTGGTGTGTGTAGTGTGTGTGCGTGTAGACCATACATATGACATGCAGAGGAGTGAGAGGTGAGGATAAGCAGGGGTAATGGGAGGGGGAGACAGAAAGGGCCGGAGGGGGATGATGAAATAGGATGATATGGCCTTTTCTCTAGCCTCAAGTACACACTGCTGAGTTCTCGTGCATATATGTGCTACAGCGGAGTAACAAGGTAGTGCCTTGGGCCTATTCTAATTGGAAAGGTAGAACATATCTTCCCTACTTCTCACCAACCCCCAACTGTGTGCACACACACATACACATTATCAGCAGCAGTCTAACGAAACACATCTTCTGCAGCCCCATCGGTGGCGCCTCAGTCTATCAAAGTGTCTGCTGTGTCTCCCTCCACCCTGGAAGTGACATGGGATGCACCCCCCCTCGAGACTCAGAATGGACTCATCCAAGGATACAAGGTGACACACAGGAAACAATTACACTGACAAGTATACATAGAGAGAATTCCTTGTAGCAGACACAAAAAGATTTAAACATACACAGATGAGTACTTATATTATGAGTGTTCATGTGATTAAAATGCTCGCAGTAGCTTTTCTGTCTGTATTTAAAATGCCTGTCCTCATGTCTTGGAGGGGTTTTGCTCTGCTGCACATTTAAGTGTCCTATAGAGACAAAAGAAAGAGAGAGAATTAAGTTATAAGGAGATCTGAATATCCTTTAATGGTTTTAATATCACTCCTTTGCCTGTCTTTCCCCTCAACTCCCTGGTCCCACCCCTTCGCTCTTAGTACTTCAAACACAAGGTTATCTGTCCTGCTTTAGACACATTGATTTCTGCTGGAGTAGAAGGGGAATGGAGAAGAAAGAAGGGAATGTAATATTTGCAGTGTGAAGGAATGAGATGAGCAAGTGATCCCCATAGAATCCTGATTAGAGAAGAGGATCGAGAGAATATATTTTAAAAAATATTCATCCAGAGATGGATGGACACGGACAGAGGAGTCTGAGGCAAAGAGGGTTAATGAGATTAAGATGAGAAAAATAGAGCAAAGAAAGAAATGTTTCATAAATGTATAGGTTCTGACTTTTGCTAACACTCCTCCGACTACTCAGTTAAATGAGCAGCACAGACGTCAAGTAGTACTAGTGGAAAACTTAACCGTAAGTGAAATTTTTGACAGTTATAAACAAATAGAGGGCTTGTTAAACAAACTAATCATGATGAGGAAGTTGTTATGTGTATTATTAGACAATATTAGTCCAGTCAAAACGAATTCTCATCTACACCAGACGCTGAAAAATAAAAAAATAAGTAAATTTATATAATTAATAGCCCCAAAAGATGAACCATCTCATCTTTGAGGGGTCCAACGCAAATCATACAACACAAGAATCATGTCAATGGCAATGTAAATCTTGTACAGATCAGTCATTTATATTTCGAGTGTCTAGCTCCACAACCACAGATTTTCCTTGTTTCATCATCTTTTAAGAATGTAT
>JAQLOL010000019.1:7194456-7205566 GCA_029783665.1 Naso thynnoides
CCCCCCCCCCCCCCCCCCCCCCCCACAACCAAAAAGTGAACTTGCGAAATTGCTATTTTAAAAAGGAAACTCAGATTTCCCAAGCTATCCATTTCACGTACAAATGTGTGAAAAGAAATATGCTATGCATCGGACATTTGGAAGAGGTGATAAATATTATAATATAAATTCTAATCTGATGGGGCTGCACTGATTCCAGAGTTGGTATGCCCAAAATTTGCCAACAATTGCCACTTGTTGTGTTTGATCTCACCAACCTCAGCCTCATCTATTCATTGGAAACCACCAGGGATCTGATCTATATTACATTGTTGCGTTCACACACAATAGAAGAACGAGGCTCATGACAGTTCCCCCTCAAAATTTGTGATCTATAAAAACAAACTTGACAGACCTGTGAGCAAACCCACACGTGCAAGCATGTAGGATTTGGGGCATCAACAGCGAAGATGGTAAATAAGTGCCACATTGTTGGAACTAAATCTGAGAGGAATCCTTGTACAAAAGCTATAATAATGCGTCTTGCACATTTAACTTTCAGTTCATATCACACGTCACTCATAGATAGACTCTATCTTAAACATTCAAGCCAGCAGTGTTATTTGTGCTTTTGCTAGTGAGCTATAACTGTTCCATAAGCAATATTCAGTTGTAAAAAATATAATTAACAGTAATAAGATTAAGAATCAGCGTTGTTTCACTATCACATTATTCACTCCCAGAGAAGAAGGCTGCATGCCACTGACACTTAAAGCCACACCACATAATTACTGTTTTACATAATCTTTCAGGAGGGATAACAAAGGAGGGGGTAAAGCAAAAATACTACCAACGTCCTCTGGTTTTAAGGATATTACATTTTATGACTGTAAATCTTTTGAATGTGACACTTTAATTCCAAGCAGCCCCTCTTTGTTGTGCATGACAGTAAAAAGACCACCCAAAGCAATGTGCTTGTTTTATTAAGGATGCTTTAAAAGTGCATTTAACTATCCACACCAGCTAAGACAGCATAATTATTTTAGGTGATTTTTAATTTCCATGTGGACTCATTGTTTTGCCTCCGAATTTTTAAATTTGCTGAACTGTATGACTTTTAATCGACATTATACTCTTCCTACTAGTAACAGAAGTCATGTTTTTGACCTTGTAATAACCCACAGGCTGTCTGATATCAGTTCTGGATATCTGCTTGTCTGACTGCTTTGTTTTTGTGACTTTTGTACTGTTGATTTATACAAAAGGATGTCACAGTGCAAAACTGTGTGGACACTTTTTCCCTATTAAAGTGGCTGCCAATATTATCAATCATTAACGTGACACTTCTGCGCTATTAACCCGCTTGTCATTTTATTGTAAACAGTTTTATGATTAAAGTCGTTTGCCCTACTAAATGAAGACGATAAGTACCTATCCAAAACCTCACTGGAGCAATGAGAAAATAAAACAATTAAAGCTGAGATAGGCAGTTTTATCTTGGGTGTAATTGTGCCAAAATCCCATGCTAACCTTTTACCATATTGTAATTCAGGTGTTTTAAAAGAACAATAGGCTTCTGCAACCCTCCTTGGCTCTGTATTTGGTCTTGCCTCTGTATTCAGATCATGACAGGGTGTTTTTCAGCCATTCATGGTAATTTCAGAGAGCGAGTGATTCTGTTGGCTGCTCAACGCTGTGCTTTTTAGGGGCGTGTTACATCGCTACCAGCTAATAAGCTGTTGAGCAAGTGACGTGCTTTATGTCTAAAACTGGCCTGTGGCAACGTGACAAACTGACTTACTGGCGACTCTGTCAGCCGGCTTGTGACGGGCCAGTTTACACCACTGCAACTGTCCCCGCAATGGTTTCGTCTCATCGTGAATCTTTTGTGCAAACTTGACTTAAACGAGAGATGACAACAGATGAAATAAAACAAGCTGGAGCCAAAACAGGGAGGGGAAGGGGCAGTGGAGTTGCTTCCGAAGGAGTCTCACGCCACAGCTAGCTTGATTCCCAAATGTTGCCTACCTCAGCTTTAAAGAGTAACTGCTGAACTGCAGAAAAAAGAGGGGGAAGAATAACTTCACAGTCAAATGTCAAATCTTCCATCTCTTTAATGATCATGTTCATGTGGGCTCCTGACTATTGCATAGGGACACTTAAAAATTTGAAGCCTGTTCCTTTAGTATTTCTCCACTCATTAATGTTTACTCATCTTTTGTTTGTCCCCAGTGCTGCTCAGCATCGGTGGTGTGAAGTGTGTGGTAACATGTATAGCAGCAGCCTGTCATCACATCTCTCCTCCACTCTGCATCAGTTCAATTTGCGACGTCCTCCACCCACTCCTTATTACTGCCTCCCCCCCTCCAGCAACAGCTACAAGATGATGGTTCGTTGCGGCTGGAAACCAGGGTCAGGGCTTGGGCCAGAGGGGGAGGGGCCCAGGCAGCCAGTGTCAACGGTGCTGAAGAGAGACCAGATGGGCTTGGGATATGGACGGACAAAAAGGGCCAAAGTTACTCACTTTCAAGCCAGGGATCCTGAAGCTGTGAAACCACCAAACAAGGAAAAAGAGGAGAGAGGAGGAAAAGGACAGAGGAAGGAAGAAAAAAGGAGAAAAGAGCAAAGAGATAAGAACTGGGAAAGAGATTTTCGTGCCTCCTTTTATCTTTGACACCTGCTCATTGTGACTTTTCTAAACACCTTGCCGCCTAAACTTATTTAAACATATTTTCAGTGCCTTGTGCACAAGGACACAGGTATTTACCAACATGGCTTTTTCTATGCACTTTCATCTGCACACAAAGGCAGCATTAGATCGCTGAAAACTGATCTTTTGGAAACTCTGGCCAGTTTGAAGAAATTCACAAATGGTTTTGCAGTGTTGTCGTATGCACAGGTAGAACAGTGTTTTGGGCTCATGACAGCAGATTGTGCTGTTATCACTTACGTTTGATCACAGCTTGTGCCCCATTGTCTCCCTTGATTACAGGAGGTAACATTGTGCTCTCAACAGGACTTTATACATGTTTGCAAAAAAATGTACCATAACTGTTCCACTATAGTGAGGACCAGAGGCGTCCGAATGTGTTACAGAGGTCACTACTCTGTCAACACAGTCCCTGCTGCTCACTTTTTGGATTTTGAATGAAAATTCAAACCTCTATTTGCAGTTGGCCTGCTAGTAATAGCTTTTTTTCAGGCTTCTGATTGGCCAATATGACTTTAGGGTTAGGGTTACATCACCACCATGTTGATTTGACAGCACTGCAATTTATTTAGCATTTTAACTTTTTTGCATTTTTTTGTTGACAGGAAATTTGTGAGAACAAAGTATGGAAAACCCCAATCTTTATAAAATACTGATGTACTTGAGGATTAGGAAATAAACATTGCACAGATCTATCACAAAGACAAATTGTTCCTTTTTTTGTTTGATTTTATTTTTATGGAAAGATAAAATAGTATTACGTCTCACAACTCCCCTTGATCTTTTTTTAAACACCTGAAGGAGTGAACAGACAGAAAAAAGACAAAATAACATAAGGAAGCTGTCCAAACACAAATAAAGCAAAGCGAGAGACAGTCAAGGACAAAAAGGAGCAGATGGTTTAGGGCCGATGGTTTCAAACAACTGTGAAATAACTGAATGTGCAGGTTTTCTTTGCAAGAGTATCTTTTTATTTCCAGTTTGATTAAAGACAGTGTTGATGAGACACCGAGAGGAAGCTGTCAGATGTTTGCTGTCTAGTTATAAATGAAGCTCCTTCCAGCTTTAATCTTGTCTCAATGGCCTTCCAGCTTTTTATCATGGTTGCAATGGCCTCTTAATGTGGAATTATTTTATTTGCTGTGTATTATGAGTGCTTTGTCTGTGTTGTTTGTTGGCTGTATGATTTAACCTGGAGGCAAACCAGTTTCCCCAACGGGATAATAATGCCTTTATCTATTTAAAAGGCTTTTATGTTCAATTGTTTTAAAATAAACCGTCTCCAAATCTTGAGAACACTAAAAATAGCCATACCATGGCAAACATTAACTTAGTTAGAAATATATTTTTTTAATTAAAGAAGTTCCTGTAACATTGCTATCTGAAATACAATAAATATGATTATATTATTAATTATTATAAATATGATAAATATACTTTGAGAGAAGAGGTGTCTATCACAGCCTCTTTTTTACGACAGTATATTGTTTTTTTGGACTGTGAAGGAGTTTGTACGGTTGCAGAGAGGTTTACTGCAGAGCATAACACACCTCAAACTGATGACTCTGTCTATTTACGTAGCAGTTGTGCTACTGCCAATGACCAAATGTGGCAATAGTTTATATCATGTTCTATTGATTGTGAGACCAAATATAGTGGGTTCCCTGTTGACCCACCAGTACTATTTACAAAGTTGACCTAATTAATTAAACAATATACTAGCCTTACTGATGTAATAAACAACATTGTGAATACATAGTATGGTTCATGATCCTTTAAAGGAAATGTTTTTTGTGTTTAATTTTTTTTTTTTAAAAGAAGAAGAAATATTGCCCATGGCAAACATCTTAAAAAAGAAAAAAAAAAGAAGCAGAACAGCAGTGTTATAGAGTAGCAGCAAATTGACAGTAATGTAATAAAAGTGCATCGTGTATCCCTACAAAATGGGACAAATAGAATTTTTACATATCCAACAGAGGAACAAATACAAACAATGTACAAATATAAACAGGAAGAATAAAATTCAAATTCAAAATTTAAAGAAGAGAGAAGAAACCGTAATAGAGATCAAGACTATCTTCGACATGGTATTGCCATAATGCTGCCAAAAGTTAGGGGCGGGAATAAAACATAAGAGTAAGGTCATAAGGTTAACCCTGACATTTATCACAGCTATCTGTAACCTAAGGAAATATTCGTGATAATCTAGTGTTTGAAAATTGAACCCTGAGCAGTACTTTGAACTGAGTGAGAGTTAGGCGGGCACACACTGAGCTCCTGTGAAGGTTATAAAGAGCAAAGTCCCACCAATTCTCAGTAAAGTCGAGGCCCAACTCTCCTCCAAAGCCTACTTGATCTTGATGGTTGTAAAGCTGTCATAAGACAGGTGGGTATTGTAAATTTGTGAAATGAGTGGTTTTTGAGAAAGGTTTAACTGGAGAAGGTCATTCCACACTTGATGAGGGCGTGGATGGGGAAAAGTGGGAAACAGGGATTTAGCACAATCTCTAACCTGGAGATAACAGAAGAGAAGGGAAAATGAAAGATCAAATTCAGCTGATCTGCAAATGTGTGGAAAACCTCATCTCTGTATTGAGAAAGTGAGGTCTGTGAATGATGGAGGAAGTAAATGGCTCCTCAACAGTGAAGCTAAGGAAGGCGGGGAAACAAATTTAAAATGCCTCCTGAATTGAAACCATATTCTGAGAGTAGAACAAACCACTGGATTGGTTGTAAAGACAGAGGGGTTGATTTTAATAGGAGAGATTGGTAAAGCAGTGAGAGAAGATGAGGTACATGACTTTGCCTCTAATCAACTCCAGGGAAGAACCACTGACTTTGACCAAAATGCAGTTTTTTGTATATGTGCTGCCCTGTAATACAGTTTAAAATTTGGTAGAAATAAGCCGCCATTAAATTTACATCTCTGCACTATAGATTTCCAGATTCTTGGGACCTTTCCTTGCCTGGATATTGCCTGATTGATGGTTCCAAAGAAACTTTTTGGTAAGACTATGGGAAGACAATGAAATAAAAATCAAATTTTGGCTAAGATGTTCATTTTAACAGTATTGATTCTACAGATGAGAAATAAAGGTAGTCCTCCCCATTTGGGGAAGTCTGCTTTAATACTGGATAATAAGGGAGAGAAGTTGGCAGAAAAAAAGAGATTTTAATTTTCTAGGGGCAAAAGGGAAATGTCTTTATGTCAGAGCTGTTGGTGTTCTTTTATGGTAAGACAGTATGAAACATTTAAACACCTCTTTATTTGTAAGAAAAAGTTTGAATGTCTCAAGTTTAAGCTATTCAGTTCTCTTATGAAACTGCAGTGGTGCTGCAAAAGTTTTTCCTTGATATTAGTCATAGGCATGCATTACACAACTACTCAAACAGTGAACTTTCCCTTTGTAGAAACTCCAGTCACTAGCTCACATAGTTGACCACACCTGCACAAAAGTGACCGCTGAGTCATATGTTTGTGCAAATCTTCCACATCAGTCTCTCACGCTATCACATCCTCACACTTACATAAATAAAACTGTTCTCTCCAGTTATGTGTTGGACTTGTTTCAAGATTTTACCAGGTAAGCAAAGCTCAGACTAGAGCAGAGGCCTGTAACCTCCCATGACACAGAATGGCGTCAGGTCCTCAGACAGGACAACGTTTCTATTCCAAGTTTAGGTGTTGTAATCAGAACTTTATAATGTAACACTGCAAAGTACAGACAGCACATAACTTTTTTAAGTAGATTTTATACTGCATTGCATCAGAAAAGGTGGTTTTATGTGTTCCTGGTTACTAAACATTCAGGTGTGTTTTGATGTCTGTCATTCTGTTCCTGTGTTTTAACCCTCTTATTTATGGCAAGAACTTGGAGGGTTACCATCACCTCAAAGCTTAAAGAATCCTCATGGTTATCACTGCTCCTTTCTGTGCTCAATTAGTTTTCATTTACTTGTGGTCATGTCCTACAGGTTCTCCAACTTCCTCCTGCACTTCATATTCATGCAAACCATAAAGTCATGTGAGTGGAACTGGATATTAGTTTCTGTTAGACCTGCTAGACCATGATCTAGTGATTACTTTTTAAACAAAAGTGGAAAGTAGCATGCTTCATGAGAGTATTATTCCACAGGATGCACAGTAACTATAGATCTGCCTGAGGACACAAAAATAGAAACTGTATCAAATACTCTTCAGAGTACTTTTTATTACACTTGATTGATTATGCCAGTATGTAACTAAAATCCATCAAATTTAACAGAATATAAATGAAGAAGACATATTTTGATCACTACCCAAAAGGTTATTCATGAACATTTAGATTTTTATTTGATTTATTTTCTTTTCCCAAATGTTTTCCTGGGTTTACCACCAGGCATACGCTACTTAACATAGGCTGCTATAATGCAGTAGCATCATGCACATAGAATTTCCAGTCGTGTTCTCTAGATGTTCTCCACAATCAGCATATTTTCCAGTATTGTGATTTAAATCCGAACATAGTAATAACTGGACAATGCAGAAGGAAAATTAAGTAAACAGACTTTCACTGAAATTAAAGACTCAGATGGCAGTTGAGCCTGAAGGATGCGTCTCTCTTCAGTGCTTCCTAGTTGCACTTGTCTGAACGCGTCACCAGCTTTAGTTTGATTGGATTTAGGGGTCCGACAAGGCCTTCATAGTTCATTGTCAAAGGGATCTAGGGAATGAATTTATTCACAAAATCAGAAACATTCTCATAATGCAAATGACATAAAGCTGTCATTTAGAGTTTGTTGAACATTTAAATATAATTACCTCTGTCTCCTCACAAACTGAGAAGCTGAAGTTCTGCAAAACCTCCACCAAGGCCAGTTTAATAATCAGCTGGGCAAATCGCATCCCCAAACAGTTCCTTGGGCCAACCCCAAATGGCAGGTAAGCGTATGGATTGATGCCCTGCTTGTTCTGCTTGCTAAATCTTGAAGAACAACCATACAGTGACACATAAAATGTCATTCAACAATTTGTTGCATAAAAAAATAATCTCTGTATTAGAAATGTCAGAAATTTCTTCAAGCTCACTGATGAGACTCAGTGACTAAGTCATTATAAACACATAAACTGTTTTGGTGACCTAAAAATATAATTTGCACTTTGTAATTCTATAATGAACTGATGCTTTACAGTTCACACATATGTATTCTGGCAACTACCTGTCAGGTTTGAACTCCTCTGGCTCTGGCCACAGCTCGGGATCACGGTGAAGAGCATAGACTGGCACCATAACTAGCATGCCCTTTGGAATTGTGATTCCATTTATCTTGACAGTTTCTTTGGCCATTCGTTCCAAACGTGCAGCTGGAGGGTAAAGCCTTTTGGCAAAAAAGTGATTTTTTTTTTAAAAAGGTATGTATCTTTATCAGACAAAAAACATTAACTTAAAAAACCCAAACTTACAAATGTGAATTCTTGAAAGTGAAACTGTTTTTGGTTGCTTTTAATGTGTAATTTTTTTCATTTTATTTATTTTTTGCTATTGTTCGCTTGGTAAGTTTTAAGCCTTTGTTTTACTGTTAGAATGTTAAAATGTCTAAAAAGAAGAATACTGGTGTGAGTCGCACAATTCTCATCTATAGCAACTCCTTACAATTTGGCTCCGTTATGTTCTAGTGAACACTAAAATATCTAAAAATACCCGGAGAACCTTGCCAAATATTTGGTGAACTGTCATAAAGTTTTGTTTAGACAGTTAGAGATTAAGACCCCAATATTTCGGGGGTCTCGATCAGGGATTTTATACACAAACTTCCGCTTCAGGCTGACAATATTCTGTTATTTATTACAAAGCCAGATAAAAATCCATTCCTGCCCTATCTCGAATACTAAAAACTTTCTCAAACTTTTCTGGCTTCTGGGTAATTTGGACAAAGTCCCTTTGACTTCTTATTGCCCCAAATCATTATTTGAAGCTGGCTCATTCCTGTAACCCCATAGTAGAATAAGATATTTGGGAATTCTCTTGCCTAGACAATTTAGCAAAATAATAAAATGTAATCTGGACCCTTTTTTTTTTTTTTTTTTAGATCAAATCAGAAGAGATATGCAGAGATGGTCCCTACTCTATCTTTCATTGTGGGGTAAGGTGGTTAATGGTATCAAAATGAACTGTGCTCCCAAACTGAATCATGTTCTTTAGTCTCTTCCACTTAAGATTTTGGCTAGGTACATTAAACAGTTTGACATACTCTGTGAAAATTTTTTTGGGAATAGCAAGAGGCTGAGAATGCATAAAGAAAAACTTCCAAACCTTGTAGAGAAAGGAGATCTAGGCCTCCTAGAAATACTCTTTAATTATTATGCTTTTTGTTTGAGGCATTTGTCACCACTGGGCAATTCCCCCTGACAAGTCCCCCTCAGTATCTCTCCTCGTCATTGTTTTTGTCTGCCAAATTGCCAGCATATGTTCGATCCCATCCCATCCCATCCTATCATTCTCCATCTACAGGAAATTTGAAGGATAGTGGTATACATACTTGAAAATACCTGTATCTAAGCCTATCCTCAGGTATATGGGACAACCCCAAAGGCCTTGTTGGCGAATCACTACTCAAGTGGAAGGAGTGGATGAATGGAGGGATTCATAATCTGGGTCATCTATATAAAGGAAGGGTGCCGAAGACCTTACCCAACATGGTTGAAAAGTTTAATTTAGCTAAAAATCAGTTTTGCAGGTATCTCCAATTGAGACACCTCCTAGTCAGCATATTTAGCTCCCTGCAGACTCACCCCCAAGGTTTGGACCTCTTCAAAGAGATCCTGCGTATTGCAGAGACAAGGCATGGGGCATCCCGCTATTATTCTACACTCATGAGCAAATCAGGCTATAAGACTATTACAGCCTTGAAAACAATGTGAGAAAATGATTTTGACATCACTTTTAAAAAATTTGAGTGGAACAAAATTGTTGGTATTACGAAACAGGTTTCTTGGGACATCAGAATTAGACTGATACAATTCAAAATCATTCATCAATACTACTGGCATCTCAGCAGGTTATTTGGACTGGACCTGAAGGAAACCTCAGACTGCTGGAGATGCAGCGGGCTGGAAGGGGACTTAAGTATGCACTGGGGCCATGCCCGTGGATACAAGCTTTTTGGACTAGAATCCACAAATATATTGCTGATATAGCAGGGTTAGATTATAAATTCTGCCCCGAATTGCAGGTACTCGGATACCCCGAATCCATTAATCATATGGCAAAACCATGAACCAGCTAAAGGTAGGTGACAGTTAACAATGAGAAAACTGCAGAAGGTCCTCTGTATCAGAAAAGTGGCAGTTTACAAAAGAATATCTTACAGTCTGATAAAGGAAGTTGAGAAGTACAATGATAAGTGGGAGATGTGTATGTAATTCCACTCAATGCAGGGGACTGGATGACTGCAGTCGTTTATCATTTGTGTAATACCTGTATCATTATGTAACTAATTGCACCTATAAAAATTTCTCTCTAGGTGGTGGCAGTCTCGAATATGGAGAAGTGGTTGACAGCCTAGCTGAGATGACATACATAGACACTGTTACATGGACCAAATTTAATGTCTATTTAGCCAAGGACTCTGGACTATGACTTTACTGGTGATGTGCCCTCTTATTTTATATTTGTATTTTTTTAATTAATTAATTATTTTAAATTATTTATTCTTTTCCTCCCTTCTTATTTGTGTGTTGTGAGAACTGATTTGCTCTTCGTTTCTATCTCCTGCTTTTAACTGGCAAAAGGAAATAAAAACTTAAGTAATAAAAAAACACCAAACAAACAAACATGTAACCAGAGGGGGAAACACATGAACTTCACAGGCTGCATACAGAGGTGTTCATTCTTATTGGGTTCAGTATGATGAATTACTTTTTAACTTTACACAGTCATTTAATTTTGTGTTAATATCACAAAAAAGTCATTTTTTAAAAACTTCATTGTATTTATCATTAAATCATCTTGATCTGATAACACATCATCAGTGTGTTCAGACATCAACTAGCACAAAAAATTGCTCATTACCTCAGAGACTCATTGACAACACTGTCTAGGTACTCCATCTGCACCAGAGCATCATATTGGACTGGACCCTGTAATTGTTACAAATCATGGTTTGATTAAACACAATACATTCAAAAACTATAGATTCATCAATGAAATTAAATGGAGAGAATGACCCCTGAACTGGAAATGTCTGCTCTACCTTATTGGGGAAAGTGGTGTCTATCTCTTCCTGCAGGCGTTTCATGACTGCAGGATTTCTGGCCAAATTGTAGGCCAAGAAAGACAGAGTGGATGCGCTTGTTTCATAACCAGCAAACAACAGCACTGTTGCTTGAGAGTCAATCTCATGATCATTAAGACCTGGGTGGGCAACATGCATGAACAAGGA
>JAQLOL010000019.1:7205666-7218980 GCA_029783665.1 Naso thynnoides
GACAGGAAACAGGGCAGAGAGAGGGGGAATGACATGCAGCAAAGGGCCACAGGTGGAATCGAACCTGGGTCCGCTGCGCAAGTACATAGCCTCTGTGTATGGGGCGCTTGCTCTACCGACTGAGCCACCGGGCACCCCTATAAGACTGTTTTTCCCCTCTCCAGTTGCCTATTTACTCTTGGCTGATAAAAAGGGTCAAACTGTTGGTAACTGTTGGGTCCACAAACTGGCACATTTTGGAGATACTGCCACTCAGGAGAACCACATCAATCTTGCGGAATATCCAACTTTACGTCAAATGACAAGGAAACACAAAATCCCGCAGAGACTGGAAAGAGACCTCAACACCAACAACAACAACACTTACAGTGACAAGCAATCAATCAGAAGTTCATCAAAGTTTACAAAAGCAGAACATACCCCCCCCATCCGGTATGAGGCCACATTTCTGCTCTCTTTGAAAAATAGAAAGTCTACTCTGCCTCCAGAGGAGCGGCCACTCTCAAAATCCACACAGGACGTAAGAAAAATCCTGTTTTACATCAGTAATGCTTGGTGATGCTCAAACAAGTTAAAGTTGATAGACAGTGTTTTTCAGATGCTGAACTATTAAAGATGTCGGACGTAATATAGTCACTATTTAGTTGCTGCTTTTTACATTCCACCATTTAAAGATTTTTTTCCCTTGGTATGAAGGTCGATGTGTGTATGTATATAAATAAATGTATATGTTGCGCTTTTTGTTTGTTTTACTGTGTTGTGTGAAGGACTGCAAACCCCCATTTCTTTGTGTAATCCCGTGCTGCACAACAACAAAAAATTAATTTGTATCTCGTAAATGACTACCACTCTGTAGCCCTCACCCTCATTGTGATGAAGTTCTTTATAAAACTGGTTCTCTTGCACAAAAATAACAACATCCCTGCCAGGTTGGACCCTCACAACTTGCAATTAGAACCTACAGATCCACAAAGGAAGCCATATCTCCTGCCCTCTATTCAGTCCTCACACACCTTGAGGTAAGAACACCTACACTGAAATGCTGTTTGTTGATTTCAGCTCATTATTCAACACAATCTTCCCCATGTTACTGACTAAAAAAAACTTAACAGACTTGCCTATAGTACCAAACTCTGCAACTTGATACTGGACTTCCTAATCATCGCAATCACATCTTCTTCCTGAAGAGGAGAATTCATATTGGGATAAAATAAAAAATCCTGCAAAATGGTGCATGGAGACCAACCTACTACTCAATGCCAGCAAACCCAAGGAGCTGATTTATGATTGCAGAAAAAAAGGAGGGAGAGACACACACGCCTGTTTACACCAGTGGATGTGAAGCAGTGGAATGGTAGGTTTCTTCAAGGGTTCACGGTCATTGAACATCTCCATCCTGGTAAAAGTTCTTGTCAACTTTCACAGAGGAGTGATAGAAAGTATTCTGATTGGAGACATCACAAACTGGCATGGGAGGTGCACGGCCCAGAACAGAAGGCTCTGCATGACTAAAATGGCCAAGAAAATGATTGTTACTCATTTTCCATCAGTGATATCGATAAGAGGAGACAGCAGCACAGTTTCCGAGGGACATTGAAAGACAGTACCCACCCCAGACACAGCCTGTTCACCATGCTGCCATCTGGACACAGAAGTATCTACTGCTGTACCACCTGACCACACGGCAGCTGTTTTTCTCAGGCTGTGAGATTTCTTAATTCATTTTTACATGCAAAAATGTTTATAGTTTTATTTCCATAAACTTTTTGAAATTTCCCTTTTTTTCTGAACACCCGAGGGACTTTTGATCCATAGCTTAAACTTTCCTTACAATATTGTACATCTATCATCATATACCTGGTGTGAGCTCCCAATGCGTTCTGCCCTAATCTTCTCCACACTCCTTTTGATGAAATCTGTAGACGTCTTACGGAACAGAGAGAAACCAAACAGCTCCAAAAGAGGAAGAAACATGGGAAAACACGCTGAAATGGAAAAAGGGGATAACAATAACTATTTTGGGTGGCAAACATAAAGAATAAAATGTGTCATTAAAACATGATATACCTTGGAGCATGAAAAGAGGAATGTGTAAATTGAACAGCTTCGAGGTATGGCTTAAGAGAGGACTTGAGGGGTTGTTGATGAAGTCCATATCTACACTAAATGTGCAGCCAACCATCACGTCCATACTGTAGGATCCAAAGACGCTGGAACACAGAAGTCATGCTTTTTATTTTTAAACAGTATCCTCTATTTCAGTCTCTTCAAATATTTTCACAGATAACATGTCTATGTCATATGAATACATACTATGGGGCAACAAAGGTTTTCAGCTAATCCACTGAAAATTTGTATGTTTGTCACTAATCTAGTTGTTAGTCTGCCTCTCATAAAACCCCAGGAATAGGTCGGTACATTAAAAAGGGTGTACTATTAATATACTAAAATGAAAGTAGGCCACAAAATAATGACAGGTAATGGAATAATAGTCTTCTTGGTTACTGTTTTATCAACTGTATTTTGGAAAAAGAGCTAGTGAAGGTGGATGTTTACAACGCAGTTTCAAGGATAGATTTTCAGTCAAGTGTTTGAAATCAAATGAAAAATACTTTTTTTAGCTTAATTTCTTTAAGGAATAATTAGTATTGTGAGATATAGGTGATAGTTTGCAGTCTGAAACAGAGGCAAAAAGCTAGCCTGGCTCTGTCCAACAGTCACCTATCAACAAGTCTAAAGTTCACAAATGAACACGTTTGGTGCTTGTGTGGCTATCTGTGGTATTCTGTTATTTAAAAGCACAGATCCTTGGAGAGGGTACGAAAAAGGAGGTTTGATAACATTTAGTAACCATTTATATAGCATGGTGTTACTCACAACTTTACATCGATGACTTCATCATTGTGCACTCTGGACCTCAGGCAGTTGGTCAGTTTGTGGGAATGATTCCTCATGATGTTGAACATCTTAGACGAAGGGAAAAGAGCAAAATGAACAAAGTACATCACGCTGATCACAAAACAGAATGACAGGCTTCACAATATTAATGGCTTTTTGTCTGCTTTTCTACACTGTATACACAATTATTTAATTAGTTTTTGCAGTAAAAAGAAGAAAAAAATGCCTTTCAAAATTAAATTTGAAAGAATCTGCAGTTCATATACAAGGACTGTGCGGTTGTATCTGCAGTCTTCATATCCAATCTACCCAAATCCCCAAAATGAACGGAAGAAGTTAAGAAAATTGACATCTTACCTCTTTCAAACGACCAGAGGTGAAGGAAGGAGTGAGGATGTGACGAATCCGTCTCCACTGATCATCTTCAGCAATATTTACTGCATCATAGAGGTCCCCATTCAGACGGAAGTTCTAAAAGGGCAAAGTCAGCATATTTGTGTATGTGCATGTGTGGCTTTATAAATGTTCATGTAACTTAACATGTTGTTAATAGTAGTTAAAAAAAAGTAGTTGCCCTTTAAATGTCAGAGTAAGCAAAACAAAAACGAGTGTCTCCTGATTCTTACAGCTGAAGATCATATGATGTGTCAGCGTTTTCTTTTTCCAAATAAGAAATGACCTAAACATGCAATGAACTGATTCTATGAACATGTTTTGTCTGTGCAGGCACTGCTTCATATGGCCACACTATTGATGACATATTTCTTCATTACAATGAACATGGGCACTTTTGTAAATCTCACATGGCACTTAATTGAGAGATTTTTAGTCTTTCCATGGGATTTCTTTACCAAAGCAGACCATGAGAGGACTTCTTAAATTCATATATTGTTCAGATGAGTTGTGTTTTACATGTTTACTGATGTGCATGGGTACTAGCTGAACTAAGGGTGGTTCTAGGTATGGGAATGTCCCCCTGCTGGACTATTGGATTTCCAATTATTCCAGAAGGTTAACATCCTTAATGTGAGAGTTGAGTGGGCTAGGTATATTGTTTATGCTAATATTAGCATGTTAGCATGAGGATAACCTCTTTTTTCATTTACTCTCTCAATTTTTCACACCCCTACAAGAACATTGAAAAACAAACAAACAAACAAACAAACAAACAAACAAACAAACAAACAAAAGATTTAATGCTTTAATCAACAAACTGAGGATCGATTATCACTTTTTCAGACTCTGCTCTCTTTGGTTCCACTGTGTTAATTTTGTGCGTTCTCACCCGTCGGTTAGTAAAGTAGGTGAAACACTCCTTCACCAAGATGGTTTTCAACATGTCAGGCTCCATTACAGCCAACATGGGATTCCTGAACTCAAACATGCTGGACATAAACACAAACACACATTTGCATTTTGGCCATTTAGAGTAAACCATATATATAAAAGTGTAAAACATGTATAGCTTAGTGTCAGGCTTAGCTTTACAATATATCTACACTCAAGCTTTGTTGACTCACCCCCATACTCTCCCATACTTTTGAGCCAACTCACTGTCAGCTATGTAGTAAACCTATTAACAGAGAATACATCACTAATTACAAAAAAGCTTAATTTTGTGTATCCTTACAAATTCGCCCTGTGCTGTTAAATTCAAATAACAAAATTTATGATAATGACTAAGTTAAATGTAAAGATTTACATACTTTGTGCTGTTTGAGGATTGTGCCCCAGAATATCTGGGGCTTGGGTCCTGGTATTCCCAACTTCTCAAATGTCCCGTAAGTCCAGGTGCAATATCTGTGCAGAACATTAAAATCACGTCTTTAAAAAGTGTCAGCAAAACTCTGTAAACTGCTTACCCCTTAGAACATTTCTTTAAGTAACAAATTTTACCAGAAGCACAAATACATAAAACAAATCCTTGACTCTTACTTAAAAAATAAGCAGATAAATGTGATCAGTAAAATCCATGTTTCTAAAGAGAAGAATGGAAGGTAGCTCATGGCTCTCTATTGCTTAACTCTGACCTCTGTATACACACTACACACACTGTTGAAGGGTTGGTTCCTACTTGCTTTGCCATATTAGGACTTTGGCCTTGTCTTTCATAAATCCTGAAAGCAGAAACAAAAGGGTATGGGCTTCCGTTGCTCACACTTCCACATGTAAAAATACATGCATAAATGAGCCAGTCTGATAGCGAAACACCTTAGTATATTTGCCTGCATACATTTAGGAAAAAAAAAAAAAGTCTTTATTTTGCCAAGTTATACCAGAAATCATAGTCAGAACCAAAAAGAAATTCAAATATTGACAATAACATAATATACTGTGGTCAAAGACTAATAAATACCTAATAAAGCTATATTATTAAAAAGGACAAAGTGTAATAATTATAAAGACACTTGGTCAATGAGTCACCTGACATTGCAGAGCTGCCATTGGTTCAACTCTCACACACTTCGCTTTATGTAACAGATGAATACAGCAGGATATAAAAGCCTCAGATCATGATTTGAGGCTTAACTGGAACTTGTTCCAACACTGATAGAGAAGAAAAAACAAGGAGCGATGGACTACTTCTATTTCTCTGCAGAGACATGGACCCTCCTGGCTGCTTTTATCACATTGTTATTTGTGTACGTGTTGAAGGATATGTGTCCCTGGATTTGTTGTTCGTGGTATATTTGTGTATAATAAAAATCTTTTCTCTTTGCCTCCTTTTCCCCACAGGTATGCATACTGGCCATATGGAACATTTAAGAAAATGGGCATCCCTGGTCCCAAACCAGTCCCTTTCTTTGGCACTATGTTGGCATACAGAAAGGTTTGTGAGTATGCTATAGATGTCTGCCAAAATATACATTCTTAGCAAGGTTATTATTAGTAAAATGGAAGAACTGACAGAGTGGGAACATTGAACACTACCATATCTATAAAAGTGTTTTAGCAATTGCTTGTGAAACTTTGAATCTATCTTTGTAAAATGTTATGGCATAATATTAGGCGGACAAGCTTTTTTAATGTATTGTTACGTAAAACATATTTGTTGACAAAATGAAATGCCCTTGTAATTATATATTTATTCATACATTTATAATTATAGTGATGTATATTAATATAATCCTGTTTTACTTGATTGTTTTATTATAGAATGATTTCAGTTTTGATGTGAGGACATTGGCATGATTGAGTAAACTGATTTGAAAAATTTAAAGATTTATAATGTTATGATATATCATTTCTAGTCCTTATATCCTTCAATATTTTACAATTATTTACACATTCATATGTAATTTTCATGCCACATTTATCCTCAGCATGTTAAATTGGACTAAAGGGGGGTGTTCAACTAATAATCTTCACATCCTTATTGGTCCTTTTAGGGATTCACTAACTTTGACCTACAGTGTGCCAAGAAATATGGGAAAATATGGGGGTAAGTCTGTATGTCATCCAGCACACGTGTACACGTTTTCTGAATGTAAATATCTTTTCAGTAGGCATTTGTTTTGGTTTCATGTTGACAAACTGGGCAAGAGTAAAATATGTATGCAGACATGCTCTAAAAAATCTAAGATGATCTAATCAGGTCTCTGTGCCATTATGCGAACAAGAGTGCTGCAATGATGAGTCGATTGATTGATTAGCTGATGACAGGAAAATTAATCTGCAACAATATAACTACTGAACAATCAGTAGGACACATCTTAAACTCAATTTCATCTGCCCAAATATGAGCATTCTTTGATTTCTGTACACCCCCCCCCCAAAAAAAAAAAAAAAAAAGAAAGACAATAAAGTAACTGTAACAACTGATTATTTTGAGTTTAGAACTATAGTTGTTTAAAAAAAGACATTTGAAAGGTTATTCTTAGCTTCAGGGAACTTGGAATAGACATTTTTTTAACAATTTATTGACATCTTTCAACTGCATGCATGCAAATATCCAATTGTAGCTGCTTCTCTGTTGAAATTAAAGTTTTTTTTATGTTCCTGTTCAAAGTGGGCAGATTTGTATTTGACTGTCACAACATCTCCACTGAATTAATTTAATTATTATGCTGTTCTGTTCCTTTCATGTTTAGCATTTTTGATGGCCGACAGCCCGTGTTGTGCATCAATGATCCTGCCATTATAAAAACTATTCTGATAAAGGAGTGTTACTCCTTTTTCACCAACCGCAGAGTATGCCCTTTTACCATATAATGCATTCAATTACTTATCATGGTTGCTGCTTTTTAGTTTATCTCTTCCTGAACTTCCTAACTTTATTACAGAACTTCCGCCTGAACGGGCCACTGTACGATGCGGTGACTATCGCGGAGGATGACCAGTGGAGGAGGATCCGTAATATCCTCTCTCCCTCCTTTACCTCAGGAAAACTGAAAGAGGTGGGCTTCCTGCTCTGTTTATACTTTGTCCTATATGATATGCTGAACAGAATATTTTTCAGCCAAGGTTTGTATTGAATAGTATTGAATTGAAACTTTAAAATGAAGCATCGCCTGCTTTTGAGTCCCCTACACAGATGATGGCCTCCCAAAAAGTGATTTTTCCCTCTTGGATGACCTAATTTTAAGGATTTATAAAGCCAGTCACAGTGTCACTTCCCGTTGACGCTATGTGGTGCTAGAGAACACCCACCAATTCAATTCATTCATTCTCTGTAAGGATTAAATATATAATAAATAATTTGCTAAATAGATATTACAGGGAATTAAATAGCAAGACCCCCCTAGGGTGATCACAGAAACAGAGCCCACAGATGCTGGGGAGTTGGTGGATTGCAAAACTTCATAAGGTAGCACAGCAAGCAGCAGCAGCAGTACAGCACTGCAGCAAGATAGCAGAGCAAGGAATGAGCAGGTAGGCAGAGAGGTTTCAACTGTCTGCCCCAGTCAGATGAAGCATGTATGTGACTGATCAACTGATGTTGAGTATGCGCTGCTTTGAGTTGTCTGTCTTAACTAGCTCTGCAGGCTTTGCATCATTTTCAACAGGATCCTTGCACTGGTTGGTACCCAGGCGTAACCATGTGTAACAGAAATGTTCTTTTTCTTTTTTAATTACCTTTATTATGTTGTGATCCTTCAGGCATAACCAAGAACTCTTTTGGGGTCTTGACCATGACCCTGACTCCTGCTCTAGATCCAGCAGGAATTGTATTGTGTATTTTCTCGTATTTCAGTGGCCTGTGTATTCGAGTTTTTCTGTCTGTCTGTGCCTCAGATGTTTGAAATAATGAAGACCCACTCTGCTATCCTGATCAGTAGCCTGAAGAAGAAGGCTGACAAGGATGAGCCAATAGAGCTGAAGGAGTAAGACTATTTTATCCTCCAACATATTCTATTAATTTTAAACATATTCCACAACTCTTTTTGAGCATGAAAGTACATCTCTGATAAATTTTTGTGCTCTTTAGGTACTTTGGACCTTACAGTATGGATGTTGTAACCAGCACAGCCTTCAGTGTGGACATAGACTCACTCAACAACCCATCAGACCCTTTTGTCACCAACATCAAAAAGATGCTGAAGTTTGATTTATTCAACCCTCTCTTCCTCATTATTGGTACATAGTTCATTTCATTTCTGTAAAAGCAGCTATGTATAGTTGTGCCCCTAACCTGGCTGTTTAACCAAAAATATCTGTTATGTGTAACCTACTGTAAATTTTTATTTATTTTATTTTTTTACAATCAGTCTTTCCTGTGTCCTTGATAAATGTGTTGCTCTCTGCTTTATTGCAGCTTTCTTCCCCTTTATGGGTCCCATTTTTGAAAAGCTTGAGTTTTCCTTTTTCCCCAAGTCTGTCACGGACTTCTTTTACTCTGCACTGCAGAAGATTAAGACTTCTCGAGAGACCAGCAAGCTAAAGGTATGGCAGTCTATGCATTTATGTAATGGATATATATGCACATACGTGTAATGCAGATTGAAAAGTATAATTAAAGCCTTGTACATATGTCTTCATGTAGAATCGAGTAGATTTCCTGCAGCTGATGATTGACTCCCAGAAAAACAATGATCTCAATGGATCACAACAGGAAAAAGGTGACAGACACATACATAGCTGCAGACTTAATCATACTATGTCTACGTAAATATTAAAAGCTCAACTTAAAGCTACTCTAAGTCATATCTCCTTGCTTTCTCCTCAGGTTTAAGTGATCATGAGATCCTCTCTCAAGCAATGATTTTTCTGTTTGCTGGCTACGAAACGACCAGCTCCACTCTCTCTTTCTTGGCTTATAATCTGGCGAGGAATCCCGATGTTATGAAAAAGCTGCAGGAGGAGGTTGACTCCAATTTCCCTAAGAAGGTATGTTGAGAATGGGAGTGGGCAAGGCTTGAGATCATCATCATCATATACCTGCTTGATTGGTTTTTGGCCTCAGCAGGGAAAATCAAAAAGTTGACAAACCCATAGAAATAATAAATTATCACTTTGGCTACATAATATTTATTCAGCTGACTCATCTATTCAAAGTGATTTACAACAAGTGCATTTAATTGTGTGGATACAACCCAAGACTTACAAGAGTTATGCAAGGACTGCTTCAGCTGGTACATTGCCAAGTGGGCTGAGCAGTAGAGGTTTTTTTTTTTTTCTTTTGAGTTTATTTGACAAATTGGGTTAATTGATAGAATTTAAACTCTGATTCACACTCCAGAGCAGTAGGTATCGGTAATGCAGCTTTTATGCTGATCAAAGAAAAAAAAAGAGAAGAAAAAGAAAATGAAGAAGGTGGTACATCTAGACAGAGCACAGTGGAGCTGAGAAATGGGGTGTGTTCTGAATTGCATATTTTTGCTTTTTACTCATAGTATATTCTGCACCTGCCCTCACAAAGTGTATATTGTTGCATGCAGTATGCGTACAACTGGGACATACTACTCCACTGTGATAGTGCGCCTTGACCTTTGACTCTGATGCTCCTATATCCGTTGCAGCCTTAGTGTGAAAATTTGGAGTACAAGTTAAGATAGCTTTCTAAGCCATTCCAAGTAAAATTATTAAAATGTAACTTACAATTTGCACTCTCATTTATTCACTTTGAATTTGTGCGGCAATAGTTTGTTAATATATTAATTACACATGGGAGACGCAAAACTTTTATAGTACTCACACTTAAATGAACTGCTATCTGTCATTGGGGCACTTGTATTTCTGTTGATCATCTGTCATCTGTCTCAGCTTTGTTTATATCTGAGCGACAGAATGTGACGTACGTGACATATTTTCGCTGAGCAAAGGATTGTGGGTCAGAATGGCCAGAAAAGCACTCTGGCTTGCGTACTACAAAATCTGACCAGATGTAGTAGAACATCCTAAAATTTAATGTTAAAATTAAATGAAGCAGCTTAAAAAACAATTTCTTCTTGGCATCCCCAAACCCACACCTGCCTCTCCTTAGTCTAATAAGCAGTATATTTAGATAACGTCACATGTGTTGTACGTTGCAACACATTGTAGTTCTTTAGCAAAAATGGCAGAAAATCCTGCAACATGTGTAAACACGTCCTGGCTCAACATGGGATTTTTGGCTCATTATGTTAACTGTATTCGCTCAGCGCCTTTTGTCCCTCCTAACTTTGCCTAACAGAGTGGTTGTCTTCTCCTGAGTTGCATGAGTAAGTATTTATCATTTATATGTGTCTTTGTTTGTTTAGGCTCCAATTGATTACCAGAAAATGATGCAGATGGACTATCTAGACAGTGTTGTCAACGAGTCTCTCCGATTGTACCCCATTGCTGCACGTCTGGAGCGTGTGGCTAAGGCAACTGTAGAAGTAAATGGCCTTGTGATTCCAAAAGGTATGGTTGTAATGGTACCCACATGGCCCCTGCACTACAACCCTGAGCTGTGGCCCAACCCAAAGAACTTTGAACCTGAGAGGTACAAGGATTTATTTGTTTAGGTTTACAAAAACATTCTCAGATAATGCATGACCTGTGCAGGTTACTACCTCATTTCTGTTATTCATACATTATTGTTTGTGTGTGTGTGTGTGTGTGTGTGTGTGTGTGTGTGTGTGTGTGTGTGTGTGTGTGTGTGTACAATCAGGTTCAGCAAGAAAAACAAGGAGACTTTTGATCAGTACACCTACATGCCTTTCGGAGCAGGTCCAAGGAACTGCATAGGAATGCGATTTGCTCTGGTGTTGATTAAACTAGCAGTGGTGGAGATCCTCCAGAGGTACAGCTTCTCTGTGTGTAAGGAGACTGAGGTGAGACTATAGATGCTCATTTTTACACTGCTTAATATGCTTTCTTACTGTGCATGAGTAATCCTGTCCTATTGTTATTCAATGCTAGTTTGAGAGTGATATCAGAGATTATATAATGCAAAAGGTAGCTCTATCATTTGTGTCATGATGATTTGCTTGTTTAAAGATCAAAAGTCACTGCCTGAGACTTTGAACAAGAAAACAATCTATACTGTATGTGCTGAAATGGTGCACTTAATAAACTATCTGCTCCTTGCATGAGGTTTCCACCTCTGTGCGGTTGTTCGCAGTTTTTAAATAACAAGGCTGAGTTTTTAATTTACGTTTCATATGTAATCTCTTGCCAGATCCCATTAGAGTTGGGCAACCTAGGCCTCATTGCACCAAAACGACCAATCCAACTGAAGTTGGTGCCACGGTCAGAATCATCAAGCTAAAAAACAAGAAGATAAAGGATAATCATTTTGACTGTGTTGTGGATCTATTGTGAATAATTTACTGTCTATCATGATTTAGTCTGAATGTCTTCCACATAAGCTGCTTCTTTTGTTGTTTCTGTCAAAAATGGAAGTTCAAAGCTAGTTTAGTTTATTGTCATATGTATTAAAAATACATTGCAGTTATTCTGCTCTGGCTGTCCTTGCCTCATCAATATTTACCACAAACCAAGGATAATTTGTAAAGCCTGTTCTAACAATAAAGGATAGTTTGGATTTTCTCGTGCACACTGTCATTCTTATATGTGATATTATCACTGTTACAGCACTTGCAGGAGCTCCAATAATTAAAATGGAGGCTGTAAAAAAAGTGATAATATTTTGATGCTTCCAAAGAAGTTTGTGTTCAGTCTGAAGCATTGGCTGTCATCAGGGGGACAAAATAACAAAAAACATTTAAGGCCATACAATAACGACGCCCGCCATTGTCTCAATGATTACATCTCGACGATGACAAAAACTTACAAAAATCTTGATATTTGTTGCAGGCTGATTGCAAAAGCTTTGATTCTGTGGTGTTTATGCAACTCTTTCTACCCTATGTATGAGATTTTTTTTTAAAAAAGTCATTGGTAGAGGAAGTATACAGACCCTTCAACCACCAGAACCATCTTCACAAAACATTTTAACTTACCACTAGGAGGACTCCTAAACTCCTCCTGAAGGAGGACTCCTGAGTTTTCTTTTAAGAAACCTATTCACAAAGTTGCTAAGAGCAACTTTTACTAAGGAACTGGCTGCCTTGGGTCTTGGGCTGTTTTGGGTCTCTGTCAGTGAATACAACATAAAATACTGTTGGTGGTAAGTTGCCAAATAATCCAAATAAAGACCTTAAAATAAAATATAGGCTAATTCAACAAGAAACAAAGAATAATATACTCTACTTAAATTTACTTTATTCACTTATTTTTAACATTTGATAGTCTTTTTATAGAGATTTTTATTTATTGTTGTTTTTATCTTGCAGATTTTTTGTTTATTGTTGTCTATTTGCTTTTATTCTTATTTTTAATTCTTTTGTTTTCTTAGTGTTGTTTCAACTACTTTGGGCTGCATGTTTGTATGAAAGGTGCTATATGAATAAAGTTGAGCTGAGTTTCTGACTGGTCAAGAGTCAACCTACATGCAGCTTGTTGATAATCAGTGTGTATCCATATAAGAAGCCTCAGTGTTTGGACTGCAGTAACCAGGGCTGACAGTAAAACTACAAGAAAACCAAAATTAAACTGGATGCAGGAACAATGTTTACTCTTATCCAACTTGTGTATGAAAAGAAGGATATTATCAAAGGAAAATTTGAAACAGGAATAACTGCAAAAGGCAAAAAAGAACCATGGGGAAACATACGCATGGGAGTAAATGCTGCCTTCCCACTTAAAATATGATAAGAGCAAAGGCTCTATCACTCTTAGCCTCACTGGTCTACAATGGTCTCGGGCACTCAGACCTGAGCATAACGGGGCTGGAGGGGAGCACTGACCCGACAACAATTTAAAAGCGCAGTGTTGGAGCTATTTGTTTATTGTATTTAGTGTTGTTTAATTTAGTATTTAGTTTAGTGTTCAGATTTGATTATTCTAAATCAGTTTATTTTGATTTCATTGCGAATAAATTTCTGTTAGTATTCTGTTAGTTTATTATTTCTTTAGTTTAGGTGTTTTGTTGTTTATTATTTGTTTTGT
>JAQLOL010000019.1:7219080-7232894 GCA_029783665.1 Naso thynnoides
TGGCCCTTTGATTTTTTATTATTTAAAGTTTGATTTGAAACTTTTCGTTGGTTTTGTTTGACAAACGGCTACTACATGCAGTATCATTAAATCTTCCTAAACCGTTGACCTGATTTCGAGGCAGATTGCTGGCAGCAGCCATCGTAGGGTCCTTTGCGATTTGCTCATTGTTACTTAGGAGTCCTCTTGAGGACCTCTAACACTTCACAGGTTTAGGAGCTGTTTTTAACGCTAAAATGCTTTGTGAAATATCCTTAGACTGAAAATTTAGGAGTCCTAAAATTATGACTGACACACCCATTTTTTAAAGAGTTGGTCCTAAGTCAGCAGGTTAGGAGCTACTTTTAGCCGTAAGATATTTTGTCAATACAGGCTGAGGAGACGTGGTTGACCCCGTTGCTAGGTATGACGCATCATTTTATAAGGTGTGATTGGTTGATCCAAAAACTAGAAAAAAGTAAATAAAAATGAACATCTAGTAATAACCTACACAGAATAGAAAGAGAAATCACAGAATCTAATCTGTGTTAGGACAGAAATACTATTTTATGAAATGGACATCTCTGTTGATAATAAATTTAAGTCATAATTTAAAGGTTGCTGACAAAAAGTTTGAAAACAGAGGACTACTTGCACAGTGGACTACTCACGTTGTAAACGCTGATAGTGGTAGTCTATATTTATTTGCTTATGTTTGCTCACCTTGCCAGTAATATTTGTATGTACTCTAACTGATATAAATGGGGCAGAGAATGGGCCAGCTTTAATCAGTTTCTGTGACTGCTCACCTGCCAGTGTCTGTGTGATCACCCGGAGATATTGTGTTGTGGCGTTGGGTTGGAGAAGTGAGCGCATCTCTAATGAGATCCACCACAAACATGATTCCTACATGAGCTGATCTGTAACGTTTAATTAACTCACTTCATTAATCAATAGCACCACTACCACCACCACAACACCACAAGAAAAAAGTTTTTACTCAGATTGTGATGTGGCCAGATATGCCAGCATCTGCACACATCCGTGAGTGAATGTTTCGCATTTGTCTTTCATATGATGTTCTTTATACATGTTTTGTTTGCAAATCTTGTAGTAACTAGTAGTCAAAATAATCAAATAAATATAGTTGATGAACATTTAAAACTCATTGAATTGTGGTGGAACAACTGTATAGAGTAACATGAAAAATAATTTATCCATACTTAGTTACATTCCATCACTTAAAGGGTGTTTGGACCAATTGTTTCACCGTTCATGTGCATGAAGACGCCCATAATGATCACGTCGTAAATACTGAGTGCTTGTGTTAATTCTACTTCTCTATATGTTTTTTTTCTTTTCAACACAACAGCGCACTCGTGTGGATGGTCTTCGTTCATGTGTCATTCCTTTACTATTGTCCATGTGCTCCTGCTCCTTCAGAGATCCACAATCCGCGTTTTCCAATCATCTTGTTCTTTCCATGTTTATAAACAGAAGGTAGAGATAAAAAAAAAGAAAAAAAAAGAAAAAAAATCCGGGCATGGCAAACCAGCTACACTACAGACACACCACATGTTCTTGGGTTGGAATAGAGTTTACACGCACCACTTTCATTTGTCTCGGTCAGCCGCTCAGATTGTAGCTAAGAGAAAAACACAATGAACTGCAGCCTAATCCCCATGGACAGGCTTTATTTTAGTGGCAGGAAGGCACTTGTGTGACATAGAACTTGAATCAAGCAAGACACAGGCCAGTAAAAAACATAACTTACTGACTTAAACTTATGAAGATGAGCAAAGGAAAGACACCAAAGTGAGAGGCTGTGACAAACGATCAGCTCTGAATATCACACAGTAGAGAGTAGCACAGTAGATCACAAATCTCAACATACTAAACTTGACTAGTTTCCTGATATGACGACATGATCTGTAGCCTATCACCCGAGGTGTCCAGATGTGGCGTTCAGGAAAGAGAATCTGCAGCCATGATGGAGGTGACCTAATCTTTCTTTCTTTTTCATTTTTTTGTTGTTTTTTTTTTTGTTAAGAAGCCTGATATAGTTTATTGTCCCTGTAATGTGTGTGTGTATATTCCTGCCGTCAGAATGAATGATGAATTAATTAATTAATTAATTAATATTAGAGTTGCTTTTGCCAGACAATTTTCTCAGTTTCTCTCTTCAACATGTTGAGCTGTACAGGCTACACCATTAAGCACTGACTACTTTCTGCACTTTTCCTCCTTATGAAAGTCAAGGAAACTTATTAGGCCTACTGCACTATAATAGCCCTGGTCTACTAGGCTATTAATAGTGTCTGTTAATTTTGTGTAATTTATTTACTCTCATTTTATAACTTATTCCTTTTCTTTTTCTTCGTCATTATGATTTAAAAATTCGTACGACTCTACGATTATTTGCCTCAGGCTATGAAGTACTTTAAATTGCCACTGCGTTTTGAAGGTACAATACAAGTAAACTTGACTTGCCTGTTGCTCATGTTATTTTATCAAGACAAAAGGTTTTTAAATCATTCTACACGCTATCCAGCCCCTAACAAATGAGATGAAGCAGATCTGTGTTAATACATTCTGACAAACTAGCATGTTGGGTTGAATGTCATAGGCCTACTGAAAAATAATTTAGTTTTTTAACTGACATGCTTAGTAAATATTTCTGAAAGAAACCCCGGTTTCCCTGAACCGATGGTTGGAGTTTGACTTTCCTCACGGAGCCTCGTTCAATGAAAATGGAGGACTCGGGTTCTAAATATAAATGATTTAGATCGGAGAAGAAAATATGAGTAAGTCCAAACGTGAGTTTTGTCGATTGGATATTAAGTGCAATGGATACATATGACAATTTAACGCAAGTTCTCCAGTACATGACTGACTGTTGGGACTCGTAGGCTATGGTCATGTTTGTGCAGCGTCTTACAAGGAGACCCTGAACGCAGCAGCTGTCCGGTTCCTGCGCAGGCTCCAGTCCGCGTCTTGCAGCGACCCGGACTCCATGTTGTTCCGACAGCCACGAACAAGTGCCCTGTCCGAAAACTCTCACGTTGCAACTCTGTGTGTGCGAGAAGTAAAGTGTGTGTGCGTGTGTGAGCGTGTTGACCCTCTACAAAAGATGGCAGATTACCGGGATGACACCGGAGCTCGAGCCCTGCTTGCGTTACAGTCTGCACCATGCAGTCCTGTGCGCGTCGCGGTGACCTCGCACGCCTACCACCAGCCCTCGCTCGCTCTCTTGGGTCCTCCGGTGATGGAAGCTCGCGGCGACGCCGGGATCCTTCCCGTGCGCCTTGCTTGTCCTCCTCCGCAGGCCCTGGCCAGACTCGAGGGCCGGGACTTTGAGTTTGTCATGCGTCAGAGGACGGTTACTATAGGTCGGAATTCGTCTCACGGCTCCGTGGACATCAATATGGGTCACTCTAGCTTCATTTCACGGCGACACCTGCAGCTCACATACGACGAGGCAAACGGTTTCTCCCTGCGGTGCTTGGGCAAGAACGGCGTGTTTGTTGACGGTGTGTTTCAGCGGAGAGGGGCGCCGCCGCTGCCGCTACCAAGAGAGTGAGTGCATAAAGTTAGCATAGCTGCTACCGACAGGGTAATTCTGGTTACACGTTTGTTGACTATCTGCAAAATGTTCATTTTGATGCATTGACTTAACGTTACAGATGGATAAAGTAGTTTGGTATCACATATGCCCCCCTTGTTGGACACTGATTGAAAGTGTAACGTTATGTAGGCTTTATGAACACAAACGTGAATTCAAAACTCACGACGAATTATGGCGGATGTACTCGCTTTCTAAACATTACGACAGGGAAAAATCGTTGTCACGAGACCCCCATGTTCAAACGGCTAAACGGGTGAAAATTCTGATTTAAAAAAAAAAAGTTTGTCTCACACCCCCCCAGAGCGGCTTGACTTGGTTTGATCTAGCAAAGCCTCGGATAAATTAACTCCAACATTTGTTTGGACAGCAAAGCTGTAACTTAATAAACCGATATAACTGCTCTTTAAGTTATAGATAAGAATATTTTTTTAATTTATTGGAGGCCCAGGGGACCCCCTGTAGGGTACATTCGCCTCTACCTTGTAAATCAGTGAAATATTCCAGCTACCTTTGGTCGCTAGCAAACTTAGCTTCATTTGGCCTAGCGACAAACCGTAGCATAAGCTAGTTAGCGCATGTAAAAAAAAAAAAAGAAAAGAAAAAAAGTTGGCAGTATTTTCATAATGCGGTAGAAGGAGATTTCTAAATTGTTAGAGTCTCGAGCATTTTTTAACATGAAAGTGATTTCGCTGCAGGTAAAAGTCGTGCCTCGACCGTTTTCAGGACGATTATGTTGGCTAGCTGTAACTGTTAACCGTTAGTCAACGTGTCGCCGTCATGTAAACAATGTAAACAAAAACACCCTGACAGCTCAGCTCACGGGTTCTTGTGGAAGAGGTGTGCTTGGCTTGTCCGTATGATTTTTTTTGTCTCCCTGTTTTGGTTTAAGGGTACCTGTTGTTCAAATGTGTTTTTTGTTTTACCTTTGTTGCACTAGTGTCAGGGTAACATAACTCTAAATGGTTCTCTACTTTCAGAATCGATTTTAAAGACGGAAGCATCTGACTTTGTGTGTGTGTGTGTGTGTGTGTCAGTCAGTCACAGGGTGGTCGGGAGGAGGATAGGGGCGGGCGATTGAGGGGAGGGGGGTGCTCTTATCCTCTCTGATAGGCTGTCAAGACTGTTTGGGAGTGTGTCGTGCATTGAACAGGAAGTGCAGCCTGAAATGACATCCTCATTGCATGAGCACATGGAGTAAAAACACGACAAGCCAAGGCTATATCCAATTCAGCCATGTTCATGTGCGTTAAATTGGTCTAGGGGCCTTTCTCAGGACTGCCAACTTAGCTGGAAGAACTGGGCCAAGTTATGACTGGAAGGACAATTAATAATTTTTTTGGTATCCTGGTACATTTACAGTGTTTATACTTCGTCTTTCTATGAATCCCTTTGAAATAATAAGGAGATTTGACACTTACCAACTGTGCACAGATTGATGCAGTTTGATTGCAAGTACAGTAGAATGCTTAACACAAATAGTTTGCTTGTTTTTAACCCTCTTTAAGTCAAACTTCAGAGGAGGGACCTGAAATTATGGCTTGAGATTTGGACGAGTTTAGTCTGTATCACTTTGATTCATCTTGAGTGTGCATTTTCTGGACAGAATTTTTCAAACTGTCAAGTTTCCCTGAGACCCTGAGTGAGCAAAGACTTTCAAGTCCTCAATTTCAGATTGGACTGTTGTCTGGACAGCATAAACATAAACAACAAACAATGTTGTGTATGAGTTATTCCTGTGTAGGCTTTTCTTAATGTTTGTAGGCAGTGTTTTGCTGTAAAATACATCTTTTTCAAAGTTATAGTCTTTTGCAGACCAAAGCTGATTGTCTTCACAACTTTGGTTTACATTTGTAATATCACTTTATTATCCCTCTCCCTTATTTAGCCTTTACGGCATTAAAAACTGGGGGTGATGTATTTCTGATGATGTGCTGGGCCCTGCCTATTGGCAGTGAAGCTTAACTTTAGAACCGTTAGTCAATTGAACCACTTGTCTCTTGCATGCCCTCCAGCAAACACAGTTTGAAGTGTCATGTGAATTCTTTGAACAATGACTTTCTCTTTGCTGCTGTGGCATACAGAGGGGTCTGACGAAGAAAATGAGCGGTGGCTGTTGTTTGTACAGTCACTTCCATCTCAGCAATGAAACCATTAAGGTTCCTTCAGAGTTACCTCAGGCCTTTTTCCTCCTACACTGCTAGTGATGTAGGGATACCAGTTTTTTACCCATTGAATACAGATACCTGAATTTTGTATATATTTGCTCTGTGTTTTTTAACATACTTACTACAAAACTTGAATCAGTGTTTTGCTGTGGATGTGCTTAAAGTCACATCATGTGGGGAAAAAGCAGGTTCCTTTTCTAATAGAAGAGAAATGGTGTGGTATCAAATGAGTGCATAGACTGGAGTAGTTTCACTTTGCAAATATCCAATCCAACGTTTAAGGCAGTATTGGAGGCATGTCTGATACTGACAATGACATCGGAACAACCCTACACACTAGTGCGCTGTGTGAGCATTCAGTGTTTAAGGCTAACTTGCTTCAGGCAGAGACAGCTGACAGCGGACTGCTCGGGCAGCCAGTATTGTATTGGCAGCTGCAGTTTTTCAGGAGACACATTACAGAAAAAAGATGGAACATCTCTTCTATATTTTTATTATATATAGAACTACAACAACTAATCGAAAAATCTATTAGTCGATCAATAGAAAATTAATCGCCAACTACTTCGATAATTGATTAATTGTTTCAGTCATATTTTAAATAAAAAAATAAAAAGAATTGCCAGTTTTGCCTCTTGAATGTAAAGATTTACTGCTGTATTGTATCATTTATGATAAATAATAAGGAGTCATTGTGTTTTGGGCTGTTGTTTGGACAAAAGCAGTTTGAAGATATTACATTGCACTCTGGGAAGTTGAGATGAGCATTTTTAGCACTTTTTTGACATTTCATGGCATAAATGATTAATCGACTAATCATAAAAATAATCGGCAGATTAATCAGTAATGAAAATAATCGTCAGTTGCAGCCCTAATCATGTACAGGCTTAGCTGTCTGAAACTAGTTAAATGTTTGTAGTCCTTTTTGATTTTTTACTTTTTTAAATTTATTCCCTTGTATTCATGTCCCCAGGGAGCTGTGAGCCCAAGCTCAGCACCCCTATAATTAGGGATTTAGTGTCTTGCTCAATGACACAGTCATCATATTTGGCTAGATAAGATGAATATATGACCTTGCTGCCTGTACCTGCTTGGACAAACAAAAAGGATTTAAAGCTGCCTTTAAGATTCCATTGAAAAAAATCTACTCAATCCCTCATACACATAATTATTTTAGAGTTTTTTGTTTAGACTTAAACTGACTTGGTCCTGGACTGATCTTTGCTGTAATGAGGCAATTGTTGAGACCTGCTAATAGAAGTTAAGTCTACACCAGCCTATTTTTTTTCCACAAAAGGTGTTGACTCAAGATGTTGTTTATATAATAAACAAACCACTGTAAGTCAGATAATAGTATCACTGTATATTTATATGATTTAGTAACATTTTGTCACTTGTGGCAGATTTGCCTCCCATTATGTGTAACAATTACTAGCACTAAGATTTTGAGTTTATTCTTGGTTGTGGAAACAATAAAATATTCCTACAACAAGGTTCATTTAACAGCTTGTCTTTAGGATTTGATTGTATCACATGATCTTTCTCAGCAGATGGAGTTTGCCTAGTTGCCCAGACAAGAAGTCTGAAAAAAGTACTCATAAAAATGGAAATTTAAACATCTACATTTGTGTGACCACTGGGCAAACTCCGTCTGCTAAGTCAGATCTTAGGAAATGTTTAAAAGGTCCAGAAGAGTAACTGTAGAACAATCTGGTATGATGCTTAGCTGCTGTATAGGAGAGAAGACACTAATCAAACTTTGTGTCTCTTTGCTTTCTCTTGTGTCCTGTTGCTTCCACCGCCTCTCCGTCCTGCTGTCTTGCTTTCTAGGTGTGTGTTTCGTTTTCCCAGCACGGTAATCAAGATCCAGTTTATGTCACTCCTGGAGCCTGAGGAGCACAGAGAGAAGGAGCAGCCCTCTCTTCCCCCTCGCCCTCTTCTGCCCCACATTTCTCCCCTCAAAATCAGCATTCCCTCTATGCAGCAGCATGAAGAACACATCAGGGCTTTTGGCTCTCCACTGCCCTCACCCACAGGCACTATCAGGTAATAAGAGAGACCACAGACACACTGACATCAACCCCAACAACACAGCATGTAACACACACTTCATAAATGCGAAACAGATTGTCCAGATTTGATAGTAGGAGTAATTGAAGTATTTGGAGGGAAAGTCATTCAGTTCTAGTTAGTTGGTTTTATTCTGAAATTCTGAGTGTGTAAAATGGAATATTTTTTGTTGTTTGGTTTTGGTTGTTTCAACAATTTAAAGGTTGAATTCCATTACATCTCAGATAATTTTTGTTTAGATTTAATTATGTTTACTTGCAATGGTTGTATTTTATTGTGTTATGTTTGAAGTTTGAAATGTGAATTCCTGGACCCCAGGAAGAATAGTCTTCATTGCAATGAGGACTAATGGGGATTCGTAATAAACATAAACATAAACATAAACTTGGAAGCTGTTTCTTGTGGACAAATTTTAGGTTCATTGTTGTGACTGAGATTTACATGCATGCTTTGATTAAGTCATGAGTTTTGAGTTTACATTAATCCTATTAATTATTACATGAACTGATAGAGTTCTTTGGCAACTGTTTTAATAACGGATTACTTGAAATTGTAAAAGCAACAATCCTTTATTCCAGCATCTTTATTAAGGTTTTGGTTAATGAACTGTTTGTCTAACAGAACAAGGAATCTGGTGAATTTTTTTATGTTATATAATAATAATTATTATTATTTTTTGTACTTTTTACACATTAAGTTATTAATTGTAAAAAAGTGACAGATTAAGGAATGATGACATGATGAAATTTTCATGTAAGATCTTGTTTCCTTGTTTTGGCAAGATATGAGGTTGCCTGTTTTTTAAGGTAGGTATCTGTTGTGCAGGGACATGTTCCCAAACTGAAAACCTATTAGCCAAATTTATAACTCAGTTGTGTCTTTATATGTTGTATGACAGATTATTCAGCAAGTGTGTCGTGCAAATCAGAGTGTATAGACCATTTGCAATCTCATGCTGTCTTGGGTCTGTGCATGTTCACCCAGTTATCTGCTTGGATTTACAAACGTTGGTTCTGATGTTCAGTTTTAATGACAAGGCCTGTAGTGTCTTTCCAAACACATAATATGTCAGCTCATTTTCTGCCCTAATATCCTCTCTGGTTGATGTTGTACCCATCAGCTGCTACAGTGTTTCTGTTGAGAGGGAAACCTGCATGAGCTGTGATAGCACCTGTTTAAAAATCGTCGCTCTATAAATGAAGACAGCATGTGCAACTGGCAAATATAGAGGTGTTGAGTGTGCCCTCTGGTGGTCTCTGCTGGTTCTTACATCCTACATCCCCACCAATGTCAGCTTGTGTGTGGCTGCCTTATATGGAATGGCTGCAGCTTCGAGGCGTGCGATTGGCTATAGGACAGATTGTTTTGCTTGTCGGCCGTTTTTCCGTCCATTCGTGGTTTCCTTTTTTCAGAGCCCCCTACCCATCCTTCTCAGCCCTCAGCTCCTGTTCTCTTGCACGTGGACACACACACACATATACACACAGAGTAAAGGCCTTTGCTCAGCCATCTCTCCTCCTTTCACTGTAGCTTTTTTCGGACAGATTGTTGGTCTGCCTTCCTTACCAGCACCCACACACAGCATATACGACGTAAGAGTGTTGTGTAAAAGCATGTGCTCCCCTCAAAACACAAACATTGTCTCTTTGCAGGGTGGTAAGAGTCACCTTTCCTGTTTGGCAACTTAAATGAATTGTGTATTGCCACATTCTTCTGCAGCTACCAGCATTTGTGTTTGTATTGCTGGCCCATGTACAACAGAGAGAGGGTGAAAAGGCTTTGTCAATGTCACAGGAAAGCAAAGGCAACCCTTGCTCCCTCATGAACACACATGACCTTTAATGAAGTTTAGGTATGTAGAGTTGCTGATATACTGATTTTCTTTAACTAAAGATGACTGAAGTTTTTGTTAGTGTCTGAGCTTACGTAGACACTTTGAACACAGCCTACAGCCTAGTTTCCCCAGCCAAGAAATACAAGCATATTCTCTTTCTGTGTGTGCTAATCTGTGGTTCCTCCCACTAAAGGCAAATCAAAGCATGCTGACTCTCCCAGAAACCACTGTTTACTTTACTAACAGAGGCAGGTGTGTGTTATATAACTTCTTGTGTTTTCCCTGCGTTCTGTCTCTCAACAGGACCAGATAAGACCTAGTTAAAAATTAACATGTTTTGAGTATTTTTTCTCATTGATAACTTTCTGTTAAGAAAATCCTGGATCATAGCTGTAATAATTTCTCAAAACTTTATTATTGTTTGTGTGTGAGAAATTGTGTTTTGTACTATCTCACAACTTTTTAAAAAAAAAAATTCTGAATATCAGAAAGGCATAAAGACTTTCATTAGTCTTTATTTCTTGCTGTCCTGTGAGATTTCCTGAAAATTAAGACTCTCATTTCTTGCAATATTTTTTTAGTATTTTAAAAGTATACAATATTTTTGAAATGTTGAACTTATATGTGGAGGATAGATAGAAAAGCTTTACATGCTCTTTGTTTTTCTGTGCCATTATTAGGCTCTCGTACTGCATATTGGTCATCTGTCAGTATTATCAATGGTGTAAGGTTTTCTTCCCTTTTTTTCACGATGCAGCACAAGCCTCACTTCATCTGTAAGCAACTGAACAGATTTTTACTGAACAATTTGCTATTTTTGTTAATGGCAAGAAACTTGTGTAGCTTCATGCACATAAATAATACAACTTCTAAACAGATTTAGCAAGGTTAGTAGTAAACGGCTGTTTAATAATAATAAATCAGCATCCAGTATTGGCCAGTAGCAAGGTTCAGATATTAAATAAAAGTTTTTTTTTGGAACCTCTCTAGATCATTCTTAAAAAGGATTGAATGAGTCTTGCTCACGTTGAATTTATATTGGCAGCAACTGTATTACTTTCAGAAGTGGCCTTAAACATCACTTAAAGCCATAAACACACTCTTTTTTTTTTTCTTTAGTGTTCCTAACTCCTGTCCGGCTAGTCCACGTGGGGCAGGGTCATCAGGATATCGCTATGGACGCAACGTGACTTCTGACCTCCAGTTAGCGGCTGAATATGCTGCCAAGGCTGTTTCTGAGCAGAGACGAAGCATTGCTGAGCAGAGAAGTGGGGGAAGTGAGCAGCGGGGGGAGTCGGCCGGCGGAGACAGCCCCAAGGTGATGATCCAGTGCCACCAAATAGTTGATTGCCCCAGTGAAAGCATGAATTTCAGCTTTCAAAGAGGTTGTTTGTACAGAATGTATGTTAATCATTGTGTTTCGTTCATGCAGGACGAGTCCAAGCCACCTTATTCCTATGCACAGCTGATCGTCCAGGCCATCTCGTCTGCCCCGGACAAACAGCTGACTCTCAGTGGCATCTACGCCCACATCACCAAACACTACCCCTACTATCGCACTGCAGACAAGGGCTGGCAGGTAGGGTCTTTCTGTCTTGAACTGGATGGCCATTGCTTTCCATGGTTTGCAATAACTTCACAGCCACACATTATAATAAGGTTTCCAACATTTAGAGGATTACAGTACTATGACTGAATTGCAAGACTCACTGAGAGTTTATATGGCAACAGTGGCTGTAACTTCAGGAGAAAACTAAGACATTTGATTAAAGGAGAAGTTTGTTTTTTTGAACACTGAGCCTGAGAATAAGGATCTTTTTGATGAAAGATGATGTTCTACAGCATTATTATGACAAATGGTGCAGTCCTGAGAGCTGGAGCACACAGCTGACATCACTGCTGGCTGAAAACGACTGAAAACAGTGGAGGGCCTTTTAAAACAAGCATTTCTTGTGTTTTTGTAACAGATTAGATGAGTGCACATGCTCCTCCATTTTATATATTACATAAATGAATTTAGATTAATATTATAATTGGAATTGCAGAGTCTAACAAAATAATGTCAAGATACGCTAAATGTTAGGTGTCATTTTTATATTTATTCATAATGGCTTCAAATAGTTGAAATATACAATCCATTGGTAAAAACTTGTTTGGAAAAACAGCAGACTAAATTAACGAGACTCTTTCGACAGGTCTGGACCACTCGTAAATTGTGTTTGTACCAGAGAGAAAATTCAAAATACTGGAAAATGGTGAATGTGACAAGTTCCCCTAAATCACTCCTATTAACCACTTAAGAACAAATCTGTTTCTGCAGGTGGTTCTTACATGAGGCCCATTGGGTCCAGAAATATTTGCCTTATTTAGGGTCCTAGGCCATAAAAAGCTGTTTAATTCATTCTTTAAAATCCAAATTTCTGTGCCCAGTGACAAAATTCCTATTTTTCCTCCCTCCAGAACTCAATCAGACACAACTTGTCTCTCAACCGCTACTTTTTAAAAGTGGCTCGCTCTCAGGATGAGCCTGGCAAAGGGAGTTTTTGGCGTGTGGATTCTGCTTCTGAGAGCAAGTTGGTGGAGCAGGCCTTCAGGAAAAGACGGCAGAGAGGGGTGGCTTGCTTTCGGACGCCTTTCGGACCTCTCTCTTCTAGGTAAGTGCACCACCTGTGGCCTTTTAGTGGCATGGACGTGCACGCGCACATTCACACACACGAGACTGCTAGACACACTCAGACACGTGCTCTGTCGCCTCTGATTTGACTCAGTTAACCTCTCTCCCTTCTCTCTGCTTCTGCTCCTGGCTATCATTTGATTGGATAGAATAAAGTAAGTCTAATATCTAGGATAATATATTCAGCAGAAGGTGCTGGCAGTCAAGGAGCTCTGTATGTTACAGTATGTCTGTAAGTGTGTTAATTAATGTCTTTCTTTTTCTATATTCCATTAGTTCCTTCTTTTTCAGGAGTGCCCCTGCATCTCCGACTCATCAGGGACTTCTCTCTCCACCATCCAGCGGGCTGCAGACTCCTGAATGTCTGAGCAGAGAGGGCTCTCCTATCTCCCATGACCACCATGAACAGCTAGTTAATAAACTGGCATCTGTCCCTGAGTATAGATACTCTCAGAGTGCCCCAGGTGAGCCTGAACACAGGCGCACATTAATACACACAAAATATGTTGAAAGATACACAGATGAATAAGTATCTACACACCATTAAACAGATAAAACTGTTTTGTTTCTCTTTCTCTTTCTCTCTCTCTCTCTCTCTCTCTCTGCATAGGATCTCCAGTCAGTGCTCAGCATGTCATCATGGCTGCACCCCCTAACCCAACGATCCTGCCCGCGGGCCCAGGGAAAGCCCTCGCTTTAGTTCCAGGTGGTAGCGGCCTTGCCCAGCCCATCCACCTGCTCCAGAACCCCCCTCAGTCTTCTGTCACCACGGTGCGGGTGGTCACCAGTGGCCCTTTAACTTCTAACCCACTGAATGGGTACAGCGCCCCCTCTGCTGGAGGTGCAGAGGGTAACAGTGAGTTGAGAGGTAATGCAGTGGGAATCTCTTTTAGAAATGCTGGTCATAATCTTGCTTTGCATTTTCTGCAGTGTTGTGAAAATATTCAGAATGTGTTGGTTTGATTTTAGCGCTCCCTAGTGATGCATGGGTAGCAGCTTTGTCCTCGAGCCCCACGGATACCTGCAAGCTGGGTGGATTCGGATCACACTAATTATCATATTGATTGATAGTGAACCGGATTTGGGTGAATTAAATCATGCAGAAAATATGTCTGTATAATATATCACTATATCAGCCAAAATGACTTAAAATAGATGTTGGTTTTTCTTAAATCAGTCTTATTCTGTGTAATATCATAAGCTTGTATATCTGACTGCACCGAGCAGCAGGGACGCGGTACTGTTGACTGTTTAACTCTCCTCAGAACGGCCCCTGCTTCTAGTGCTTCTGCTGCCACACAAAAAATAATGAAAGAAAAATAACCAATGCATTTCAGCGATCTCACAACAACTATCTGGGAATACCAGAAGTAATAATTATTTGAAATACCCACACGGATGAGTGCGGGTTGTGGATCTGTAAATGGGATAATTAACTATTGCGGGTGGATGACGGGTGGATTATTA
>JAQLOL010000019.1:7256782-7268123 GCA_029783665.1 Naso thynnoides
ATATATAAAATAAAATTTTAAATTCACCAGGACACATCCACTGAGACAACAAAATATTGCTGTGTATAAGTGACACTGACATTTTGTGTTTTCTTTTCTACTGTAAATCTTAGCACAGACCTCCAGGTTCTATAAGAGACACAATCCTGTTCAACAGCTGGTCTTCATGAGCCTGGTCAAACTCCAGCTGTAGCCGTCTTTTCTGACACCCTCCTCCTCTTCCTCCACCATCCCCTCCGGACAAACTGAGGGGCACTGCAGTTGTCGTCCCAACGCTGCGGGGTTTTACCAGGTGAGGTTTGAAGCTGCGCCTAACAGCCGGAGCACTTGACACCTGGCCCGCTCTGTCCTTCAGCACAGAACCACACATCTTACATGTTGGAGCACCGCCCTCTCCCTCCTCCAACCCTGCATCGTAAAGCTGCCCCAGGGAGCGAAGCCGTGCCAAGGTCTGAGCAGGCAGAGGCTTAGCACCCGTGGGGTCCTTGTACAGGAAGATGTAATGTGCTCCAAAGGAGAGGAGGTCACCGTGTCGCAGCGTGGTTGAGCGCTCGCACCGAGAAAAGTTCACCAGGACGGTTGCATGAAGCACCGGCTCAACGGCAACACAGAAACGCTGACTCTCCGCCAACTCGTCTGCCTTGTTGTTATTGTTGACATGACGACGGGGTGCAGGGACTCGGCGAAGGCGGCAGTGGAGGGGCAGAATGTCAGGAGAGAAGAGGCAGATGTTGGGGCGAGCTGATGGAGTCTCCTGACCGACTGTGTGCTGATCTCTGTTCAGCAGGTACACCAAACAGTCCTGCACACACACAGCTGGTGAATATCACCTAATCGAATATACTAGAAATGTTTAAGACAGTACATGAGCTTTTTCCCCATCCTCACCTGTCGATTGTAACCCTGTAGCAGCAGGAGGTGCGGGGACTGGTAAAGCGAGTGCCTCACCCCTCCTCCTCCCTGACTCCCCTCCTCTTTCCTCCGGCCACTGGAAGCTGCCTCACGTTCTCGACCCCGAACGGGTCCTGGCAGGGTTGAGTAATAACGCTTGGGCTCCTCTCCTACTCCCAACTGCAGACACATGCACAGAAACACACATACATTGAGTCTTTTCAGTTCCATGAATAATAACAATTTATTATCCTGACTGCAGTGTGGGGCCAAACCTGGTTGAGGCTGGTCTCGCTGAGGCTGCGGCAGAAGGATGAATTGCCAGACCGGGGCAGGGTCAGCGTCCCCTTCGCCCTGTTCCTCTGGAGCTTACGAGCCTGAGCATTAATATCTACAGGGAGGCACAGGGAGGAATAAGAGAGAGAACAAGGAAGGAGAGAGAAGGGCAAGAGGTGTACAGGAGGAGAATAATAAAAAGGAGCAAGAGGGAGAGGCAGAGCAGGCAGAGAGAGAAGTTGAGGACACAGAGGAAACAAAGGGTACAGAGTGGGAAATAGAAACAAAGTACTTAGCATACTGTTTGACTCACAGGTGAAGCAACTTCTCAGACCGTAGTAACACAGTGCATAAAAGTCATGTGTGAGCTGAGTGGAAACTAAGTAAAACCAAAGCAGTCGGATGAAGTAAATGGTGCTGGATGGAGCAGCACATGTGACCGACAACAGTGAACCTGATGGGAGGTGAACTGAGCAGCTCCTCATGACTTTGAATCTGAGGCCATGCAATGGCTCATACACTCACACTCTCACTAGTTGAATCACTGGCAATGGGGGTGGCACTGGTGACAACGCTGGTATAGGTGGTCTCCATGGTAATGACTGACAGCCACCCTACCTGAGGCCAGTCCCCACCTTTAGAGTTGGACTGTACCACTCGACCAGACCGCAGGGGAGAGCTTCTGTATTTGCCTAGCCCAGACCGACCCATTAGAGCCGCCAGGAATTGGGAGGTTTTGGGCCCTACAGCAGGGTAGGAGGGGTTACGAAGGAAAAACACCCCCTCGCCAAAACACCAAGCACTGAAAAACCCCCACATATATACACATATACCAACTGCAAACCACAAGACAAGCACACACTGTGAAGCAAAGAAAGAGTTCAGGGGCTTCTAGTGAGTCATATAAGGAGAGAAACACAGTTAAAGGTTTAGGACTTTTCCCCTCACAACATGTCACTGTCAAACTAGAAAGATATTGTATTCAAAGTCAGGCTACAATGGCAATTTTAAATTACAAAGTATGATATTACAAGCTACAGTCTACTTCGTGATTTTGTTTGGGTCAATTTTGGTGTTTGACTTTGATTTTAAAATAAATTCAGTTTGGGTTTCCAGTAGCTTAGCAGCTAAGATTGAAACCATCACAACTGAAATCAAATTGTATCACTGAGGTTTGATAATACAATTTTTATGAATTGGCCATGATGCTTTTGTGTAATAAATAGAAATCCTACCGTACCCTTAAAATGCTATCTCACTGTAACAAATGTGTTTAACAGTTCACACATGTGCATGCATGCTCACATGTACACACAGAAGGGAAAAAGACAACCAGGGAAGGACACAACCAAAAAGAGAAAGAGAGTTTCGTAAAAAAGAGAAAAAGGTTAGTGCAAAAATGAAAATGTATATTATCATGTATTAGTTCTAAACCACTTTTATCAGAGAGGGCATTCTTTGCTGTTAAGATAAGATGCCATAAAACGAGGTTCAAAATGCAGTTGTGTAACTGTAACTGGCATGTCTCTTTGCATAGTAAAGAATGCTTTCTCACTGTACACAAATCCAACGGAAAGAACAAAACCAACAACAAACAAATCATACAAACAAGTTTTGTCCGTGTCTCCAAAGCCGGGCTCAGCTTATTCCTCCTCTGTTAGGGCTGTGCATTAGCAAGAATGAAGGTGATTCAATGACTGAATCTACCAGACTTAGTTCTGCCGTATATATATTCACCACTGACTGAAAAAAGGTCTCCACCAAATGTACTCTTTACTTGACTGAGTGAACCAGGTAAAAGAAAGGATAGTAATCTCCAAACTCAGATAAGATGTGAAGCATAAGCATTAAATTTAGACTTCTTCATAACCAGTTAAAAATTCCTCGTAGGGACTTTAATATGGCAAAATATGTGCAAAAAAACTGGAAATAATTGGATTTAATAACAAACCCCCCCCCCCCCCCCCCAAAACATTATATTTGTAACAAAGCTGGTAGCGTCGAAAAATGACCCGACACACTCTGGGTTTTGCTCTTTTCCTGGGATTTGTTAAAAAGTATAGAATGACACCAAACACCATTTTGTGGGCATTTACAGATTGGATCATATTATTTTGTGTACTGTGAAAAACAAGTACACAAGACAATATTAAACACCTTTACTGTGCAACAATAAAAAAAAGGTTGTTGGCTGACCACAGAAGTTAAAAAAGGAACAAGTAAACCCGGGCATGCTTCATAAGAAATGTTAGTGTGGCTGCAGAGAGTAATGTGTGACTGTGAAGCTGAAAATAGCTGCTGTGTCTCTCGAAACACAACTGAACACCGAGTGTTTTTGTATAAAAGCCTTCAGTGGGATGAAGGAGGGAGAGTGTGTGCATATGCGTGTAAATGGTAAACTTCTAATCAATCAGTACACTCATCTCCATAAAAAGGTCACTTCACGGTTATGAAAGATACACATTTACACAGACATTGATTCATATTACTGCATTGCAGTTATTAAGTCACAACATAGTTTAAATCAGTGTGTGCAAGTTCTTTTCACATTTTCTCAAGAAATCTGTCTGTAAGTCTATACTTGTATTACTCAGGGGTACACAGTTCAGTGAAACCCACTGCCATCTTGTGCAGGTACTTTACAAGGACAGTAATATTGCTGAACTGTAGTAGAAACATGTCATTCATAAAAACACTAGAGGGCCCACACCCATCCACACCTTCGGGTGCAAAAGATTCAACTTCCACTCAATCAACTGATCAGCTCTCCATGCATTTCCACTACACTGTTTATGTGTGTATGCATTTGTGTGTGTGTGTGTGTGTGTGTTTGTTTCTTTAAGTGCTTGGTTGCACTTGCAAGTATGTGTGTTCTGATAAAAGCCCAAATGTAACATTAAAGTACCTTCACAGAACAGCACTGCTACATTCAAAAATAGTGGTAATCACCCAGCAACATTAACCTCTCCACAGGATAACTGTGACAAAAGCTCTTGCTTTGCATCTCCAATCAAGCACGCACGCACGCACGCACACACACACACACACAAACACACACACTCACACACGCGCATACAGGCACAGAATCACTGCAGAGGAGGGAGGCAATGAGCTGTGCTTTTCTGCTGAGTTTGACATGTCAAGACAGGGAATTAGACCAGCTTCTGCTGTGTGTGTGTGCATGTGTGTCTGTTTATGTGCTTCCTCACCAGCAGTAATGGTATCCTTCTCCTTGGCGTTGAGTTCCTCCACCTCTGCTCTTCTGCGCAGCTCAAACCTACGAGCGTGTCCTTCCCGAGGTTTCCACAGCTCTTGGAGCAACAGTGGCTTTTCGTTGTCCCCCAGTGCTCGCAAGCACTCAGTTCGCCAACCTGTTCCTCCTATTGCGCCTCCCCCCTCCAAATGCCCGATCACATCGCACAGGACGTAAGAGTGGGCGGCATTTTTGTTGAGCGAGTAACGTTCGAGTGCCTCTTTGACCAGTTCCTGTGCACTGGAGCGTGGCGTGGCCAGGACACTTTTGTAGTTGGCACCAGCACAAATCTCATCGCCAAAAATCTTCAGGACCCCAGGGGCTGAGCTCTGTGTTGAGAGTTCAGCTGGATCATCCGCCGGTCGCTCTGGGGGTTCAGTTGTTGAGCGCCGGTCCCCACGAGTATTCGTCCCAGTTTCCACTGGGACACGGTCTCTGTAACTCAGAGTACGGTACAGGACCTGGTGAATAGACAACCAATACTAAGTGCAGTGTACTGACACTTTATTACAGACCATGGCCTATATACATTATGTTTGCTGTACTGTATGAGGTGCAATCAAATCCTTCACAGAATGATCCTGGTGTGCATGAATGGAGAGCTGCACTGCAACGTGTGACCAGCAGGTGCAAGCTGCAACTTCTGTGAGTAGGTGTTTCCATTGACTTTATTTGAGCATTATCAGTGACTGGGTTACAAACATTTTTACGCTAACATATCAATGTTTCGCAGGTCTAATGTTTCGGCAAGTTAACATACAGGCAGCAGAAGTATGGCTGTCCAAAATATTAGAAAAGGTTAAATTTGCTTTGAAGATGATGCTAGAATAATAACAGATTTGTACAATTATTCCTGAGGAGGATTGTGTTAAACACAGTTAATTGCAATCCATCAAATAGTTGTTGGGTCATTAAACTCTGAGCAAAAATGTCGACCTCATGGTGGTGCTAGACAAAATGTCAGAGGATCACTAGAGGGAATATTGTTCATCCTCAGGCAACAACGAATGTCTGCAGTCTTGACTAGATGTTGAGCTATTTCAGTGGTGGACTGACTAGTTTACCAACACTGTCATCCTGAAAGTCACCATGCTAGCATGTCAAAAAACCTGAACAACATCATGTCTTTCTAGAAACAGCATCGGAGTAATAATCCATTTTAGAGATCTCAAAATAGTCAGCAAATACAACAATAACTATCTACATGGCTACATACCACAGGTGTTTGTTTTTACTATAAATTTGACCGTCATATAACTAACGTGGTCTCTTGAGACTGAAGGAGTTCAGACCAAAATGGCGTGTGTATGGCCGTATGTACCTGTGTGAAAGTCCTACTCTGGCGTTTTAGGCGGCTCTTGGATGGCAGGGACATACTGGCCCCGGAGGAAGAACCGTAGAACATGATGCTGCTGTTCTCTTCACAAACTGCACAACTGGTGAGCAAGAAAATAAATTTTCATCACTTTGCTTGAATCAAGGACTCATTAAGTCACATGCAAGCGTGCGCACACATGCAAGCGTGCGCACACGTGCGCACACATGCACACACACGCACACACACACACACACACACACACACACACACAGGTTTGTGCAGATATTCTGTTGGGACTTTATATTGACTTCCATTGATTTGTACACCCTAATCCAACCCAACCAATTCATGCCTTAGCCTAGCCTCAATTCACACTTTACCGCGAAACTTAACCAGACCTTAACCTCAGAAATCAAGTCATGCCACATTGGGACTGGTCTTTGGTCCCCATAAGGACTATTGGTCCTCATACGGTCAGTGTTTATGCCAGAAAAGGTCCCAAATAGGTAACAAAACAGTACACACACACACACACACACACACACACACACACACACAGAGTAATAAAACAGTCCATGGACAAAGGGTGATGATGGACACACAGTTAAATGCTACATGTACTTGCAGAACATTTGTAGATCTGGAGGGTACACAAAATCTACTCTAAAGCTACTACGTAGGACTGATCCACCTTAAACACACCATGAAAATGAACAAAACTCGGTGTAATGTGTCTGTGAGTGCACGTACCTTGCCGCTGTTAAGAATTTGCACTCCTGTGCACAGCAGCACCACGTGAAAGTTTACAAATGAGGGTCAGATGCTTTGTATTTCATTTTTGTCATCTTTCACACTGCAGAAGCATAAACAAACAAATAAATGAATACAACATCAATGTCAGTTTCCCTTCCACTGTAACCTCGCAATTCCATTGCACAATTCATTGTATAATGACAATAAAGCTGCTTTACCTTTACCTTTACCAGCAAAACTCAATGCTGAGCAGGCTTACCAGGTTAATTTCTGTGTAGGGATTCAGATAATATAGCTGTTGCTTTTAGGTCTGAATGATTTCTTCACAGAAAGAAGCCATTTTAACCTCACAGTCACAACTTCAAGTCAACATTACATTATTGCATGCCAATGACATTTTTTGACTGGAGGCATCTGCAGTGATGGACAATGTACAGCTTCAATAAGGGCAAGGTCTGGAGATCAAAAGTGGATTTTTGTACATAAGCGTGCTGCACTTAAAAAAAAAAAAATCAAGTTGTGTCTGCAGTTGATTAACGGGACATTTTATCTGTCTAACCTGCCGTGAAAGAACAAGGCAGTGGGACACACATGGCCAGAAAACTGCTTGTCAGTCAAATGCCCAAATACTTTTCAAGCCCTAAAAAAATTTGGAGGTTTTAACCAAAATGGCTCTTATTTAGTTAATGGTTAAAGCGACATAGTTTTGTTTGACCCACTGAATTAAACTGAAAACTGACATTTCTACCACATCTTGATTGCTTCCTTTCAAATCCATTGTGGCTGTGTAAAGAGGCAAAATTACAAAAATTATGTCATTGTCCAAATACTTCTGAAACTAAAAGCCAAATTTCCTTCTTGTGTTACTCTCTCAAACTATACAGTACAGTCAAAATTCTCTCATGTTAACCTTTGACATCAGACTTTGAGTTCTCTGGGGCTTTTTAAATACAAGGTCTCATCTTATCTATGGAGTTTTATACTCACAACTAATTTCTGAACTCAAAAACATTCACTTTGACATGTTTTGACTGCTGTCATCCTGCAGTCTTCCTCATTATCTTTACAAATTCTCAGTCTGTTTTGATTAATTCTAATTAATTAATTAACAAAGCCAGAAAGTGATTGAAAATATCCTTTTCATTCTGTCAGACCAACACTCCAAAACCAGCTTATTTCATTTTACTCATTATAAAAAGCAGCAAATCATCACATTTGAAAAGCTGGAATAATTACATTGGCAAAGTAACACATAACTTAATGTTTAACTGCCATTCATTTTCTTTCTCTCAGCATGCTGATCAATTAATCACTAGTTTGAGCTTTAATTTTAAATTCTTGCAATTTCCTGCTTATGGTTGTGTTACATTGTTTCTCTTGCGAGTGTGCAGACCCTGGTTCATCTTTTCGCTGGGAATGTAATCTTGAACTTGATGCAAAAGACCCAATAGAGGATAAACAACAAAAGATAAAAACCCTGGATCTTCCTGTATCCAGGTCATGCATTTTGTTCCAACAAGCAGGTCTGTTCTACAGAAGGTGAATCACGCTTCGCTCTTGGCTTCGGATGAACTCTTTTGACAGATGAAGACATTTCATGCAGGTTACATCAGAGTTTGACACATGTCACAGCCACAGCAGCAGCAGCAGCAACAGCAGATGAACGCACCTTGTGCTGCATCTTTTGGCAACAACCTGAGCAGTTTGACACTTGCACCGTAGATTTATTTCTTTTCAGCGCATATTTGGCAGCAGTCAAAAAAGGTGTTGTTGTCGCGGACTGCAGGCACTGGTGAGATAACGTGACTATTTTAAATGCCTGCTAATCCACAGTAATCTGGCTACTTGGCCGCAGTTAACTCAATCCTGGGACCAACCCCTACACACACACACACACACACACACACACACACACACACAAAAGAAACTGATAGACAGAAGCCTAAATTTTGCATTGGCAGGTTGCGTGTTTGACCCAGGAGGTGGTGTTACATTTGGTAATCATGTCACACACACCACAACTTCTCCAGCACCTTCTCACCGCCTGCCTGTCCTTGTCTAGACTGCGAAGGTCACAAATAAAGACTGCGTCGAGGAAAACTTGGGACATCAACAGCAGGCTGTAATATTGGACGGAACTTGTGACTACTGGTCTGCCCTTTATTTTCGGGTCTGTCCGTCTGTTTACGACTTTGGGCTCGCTGGTCGTCAGTAGCAACCGCAGTAGCAACAAAAGGCACGAGAGAACCCTCAGAAATTAATCCGCTGATGAGACGTCAGGCGCGGCAGTAAAAACTAGCGGCTCGGCCTCTAACGAGCAGCAGGTGTGTAATGATTGTAGTCGAGCTCATTAAACACACAACAATCAATCAATTAACGTCAACACTGTTTCGACACGTGATTAACACACGACAACGCTGAGAATTAAAAAGCTGTTTGTCACTAGGAGGCTGCGCAGGTGAATAAAATAGGTCCTGGAAAAGTTGAGGTGCGACTCCAGCAGTGACAAGCCCACTCCCCCGAGGTGAGGGCTCTCCTGGGCGTCTGTTGCGTTAGTACTCACGCTGCCTCCTGCAATGCGCGGCTCCATAGTGCTGGGGAATCCTTCTTGGCTCCTTTCATTCCGTCTCCTCTACAGGATAGAAAAATGGGAGGAGAAATAAATCCAGCTGCCCTTTTCTCAACAACACCCAGCCGTCTGAGACAGCCCGTTAACTTGGACGACAGCTAGCCGCCAAAGGCTCCTGTCTCTGTCCGCTCATCTCCGCCGAGCGTCCGGCAATGCCCACTGCCTCCGGCAACCGCATTCCCACATCTACAGCGGTCCACTGCCGAGTCTCGACGGAAACATCCGAGCTCGCTGCCTCACCTCGTCGCACCTGCTCGAGCACCCAAGCGGATGAGGACGGCACCGCCTGGCGGACATCGGCGGTACTAGCACAGCACGGAGGCGGGGACGGTTCAAATTGTTTGATATTACAATTGTTTTTTTTTGTTTTTTTTAGGTTTATATAATTATCGTACGAATAAATATTCGTATGAGTATATGAATAAGCATGAAATACACTGAGCCTATAACCACTGAAATATCTAATAAGAATCAGCATAATCATCGGGCTATAAAACGTTAGGCCTATTTCATACTACTTATTTTCATATCAGAGTTTATAACAGGTTATTAACTGTTTTTACTACGAAATCGATAACATTTCACAATAATGAGCTGAGCCGTTTATTCACAATTTCTGTATTTGGTCCGTATTTATTGACATAAAAAATTCTCATAACGTAAATGCTTTGAATTTCTGAGGTTTCCGAAAAAAAAATCGGCTAGTCTCTTTGTTTACAAATTACTACTTGTAATTATATGCAAGTAGGGTACTTATTATTTTAACCAAAAGTTTTTTTTTTCTTATTAATAAATAGGCTGAGAAAAAGCAAGGGACTCAACCCTTTTGTGTCGTAGACAGAAAATCAAGTAAACATTTGTGATGGATTACTAGCTGTTGAAACTTTTTGAAAATGGTGACACATTTCTTCACAAGTTGCAGTGTCATAGGCATAAAGGCTCCCTCACACAGCAGAATATAGACTGTTACAGTGCAGAGGAGCTGGACACCGCTCATCATCCTCCATAGTCAAACTTCAGTTTTATTCATCAATGGGAAAAGAAGAAATGTAAGAGGATGACTAACTTTTATTACAGATTCTCTCCACATTTGATGATTTTAGATCAGTTACAGTAATAAGTTTTTTTCTCTGGCATCTAACTAACACAACTATTTTTTCCCCCTTATATAATGAGTTGCTGTGATCTTATCCAGCAAAGTCCTTCTGCCTGATTTACTTTAGTATCCCTGACAACAAAGCCTGGTTAAATACATATAAAATGAGAAGGGATTAAAACATTAAGCCAAATAAATTTGGTTGCCAATATATAATAGGATCCTCTGCAGTTCATTCTGTCAAAAGTGCATATAGGAATGTATGCACAGCAGAATATATAATCCTTTTTGCTATATTTTATTGCAGCCTACAATCAGAACTAGTTGGCAAAATATTGATGGAGTTTTACCTTCAACAGCTTTTTTAGACATAAAAGATGTTTTTCCCAAGAGGTGAAATATGACAAACGTTGAGTCCAGGAATATACTGCATGAAAAACTTTTTTTTTTATTACAAGAGAAATAGAAAAGATAAAAGCATTGTTGGCATCATTTAGGTTTATCACAGCACAAATACACCACAGACACAATAAACCAATATCAAAACTAGAAAGGAAAAGAATAGATAATATAATCAGTCCCGTGCGAAATAAAACACCAGCAGCACTGAGAACAGAGTCAGCAGCTCCACAATCACAGAGCATCTATAAATAAATAATGTACAGAGAGTCCGCAAAGGCTTCATGGAGAGTTTGTACAACTCTGTACAAAGTCAGATGGGCCCTGTATGTCTGAATGAGACACATATAGAAACACATATAGAGACAAGACAGACACACATCAAATCCTCCAATATTCATCTCACTGTCGCCAAACCCGTCTGTGGAGTCAGTCGATACTGGCTATGATAGGTTGTAGTACCCCCGAGTACTTCAAACCAGTAAATGCTCAATCATTTGGTATTTCTCAGAGGCTCAAGTAAACAGTTAGAGTTCAACATACTAAAAGATACTCTCAAATTTGAGAATATATCTGAATTTCAGTCCAAACTGAGATTACCAAATGCAATTTCAGTCTATTGTGACGATTAATTAGTTCTGACAATGAAATGTTATTAATGACTAAAAAACAGGGACATCATGTAATGAGTACAATAGCTGAATGTTTCTTGGCGATACATTTATA
>JAQLOL010000019.1:7268493-7279893 GCA_029783665.1 Naso thynnoides
CTGCTGTAGTTATTGAGGACTAAATGTTGTGAAGTACATTTGAGACCCCAGTCCTGTTCAGGGGCAGTCAGGCAGCAAAGAAGACAGTTTCTGCACAGCTGATCCTTTGTTGCCTGGGTCCAGACCATTGAATCTGCCCACTCCACTGAGTTCACTCGACTGAAAATGAAAACAGAGCAGACAGTTCTTTCTGATATTGGACAAAAATGTCTGTTAAAAATGTGCCGATTTGTTCTGTAATAGTTAAATACAATTATTTTATCACCTCTACCAAAAACGCTTGTTTGATCTTTGAGAGTGTAAAGTTCCAGGATTGGCTAAGGAACAAGTCATTTGTTTCTTGTATGGATGATGCCATTTTTACCTTCCTCGTTTTCTCTAAAATAACTTAAGTGAAAACAACATTTGGCACTTTCATCAAGTGTTTATCACAATGTACTTTGATGCAAACCTAAATGCAAACTATGTGGGTTTGACAGCAGTAGCATCCATTTTGAGTTTGTCCTATAAAATATCTGCTGCTTAATTATCATCATATGTCAGTTTCTACATGCTTAAAAGCTTTTTCCTGTTTACTCACCATATAAATATTATCCATATGTAAAGCTTGCACAAAACTTTTGACTGCTTCCTTGTTTGGGGAGGTGAGTAAACAACTAAAGCAATGTCACCAGCGTTAAAGAAAGCAGCTTCACAGCTGCAAGGATTTGATTCTGTATGCTGATTTTCATCGCTGCAGACAGTGCTTGACAAACTGGAGAAGTTTAAGCGGTCCTTGAATGTGGCTTTATAGGCTCTAAAGCCAAAATGATCCAAATCCTGAGAGACGGACAGTTGTGAAAAGACGCTGAATAAGATCAGAGGTTTTAAAAAATGATTTTACACCCACATAGACAGTATGACCTTTCGGCCCACTAGCCACATTTATCATACTATGCAAGCCTTTTCAAAAAAACTGTGTGCCACAACATACTGCTTAACACGACGAGTACATACATATTTCAAATGTATTTTTTATATGTACAATGTACATGCATTCACGTGTAAACATAGACTCAGCCGATTAAAGGCTTTGGATTCATGGGAGTCAGATAACACTGGATACATACAAACACTCACACATGCACACACAGCCACCCACACAAAAGCATACACACATGCACACACACACCTGAGATGCCTTAATATTGGGCCAGATTGTTCAACAATACTATAGCTTCAGTTTCCTTTCAAGTGTGAGATGTATATGGTAGTGATGTGCTATCAGTTGCGGCAGTAAGTCAGGCTTCTGGCAGTGCTGAATCAGACAGTGGTTTCCCATTCTGAGGTGCAACAATGCAACTTTGTCAACCTCTATAAAATGAGTCCCATCGAGTAGGTTGAAGATGATGAGGATAATCTGCTGACACTATAAATACATTAGAGAAAAATATATGAGGTCAACATATACTGCACATCATTGATAAATATATGCTGTATAAATCGTACTGATGACATCTTTACTTACTAAACCTAATCAACAACAGTAAACTATAAGAATTCAGTAATTATGCTTGATAACCGACTGTGCAGAGCCTGATAAATGTGGAAGCACACAGGTAAAAACCATTAATATCTGTATGTTCAACATAAAAGATCATTCCACAGTCATAAGTGTGATTTAGAAATCAGAGTAAATCACTGACTGAAACAACTGCTCCTAAACAACACAGTGTCCTACAGTATTAAGAGCACAACAAATAATAACAGTATTATTACTATAAAGCACTCTGAATTGGAATAGCAAATTACTGATGTTGTAATCTCCCAAACATGTTTGAATCAAAAGAACACCTTCTGTTAATCATAAAAATAATACTTTAAAAAAATGTCCTAAAATTACTTATGATAGTCATTTTTGCTAATTGTAAACACTGTCATTCCTTTGACAATAAGACAATGCCTTCAATTCAGCCTCTGAATCTGGACATGCACCACGTAGAGAGAAATCTTAAAAATAGTCATTTAACCCCTGATCAGTGGAACAAAACAAAATTCCTGAAAAAATACTTCAAATGGAACTTAACTGGACAAGTAAAAACAAAAGCCAGGTCCCAAATAATAGATTGCCTCCTTTGAAGTGCAGAAAAGTTGCCTCAGAGTAAAGTCTCAGAGTATCATTTCCAGTAACCACTATAGTATTCTACAATCCATAGTATGCTGGGCAGTTGCTTAATGGTGCATTCAATGGCCTTATCAACTCATAAAGCAAAAATCACATAATCATATCATATTTATTAACTAGGTATTTGAGGTCAGGTTTTTATCATTTACAGATAAGTCAGGACAGTGCAAGATGTAGATGATGGCAGGTCAGCAAAAGGTCCACTTTAGTACTATCAGCCTTTGTACGACGCTGATCACAGCATGTAAAATATATAAGTAAATAGATACATTTACCATACTCTAGTGTGCATCTGCAGTTGTCCTTAATGTTTTAAAGGGATAGCTCACCCCAAAATGAAAATTCAGTCATTATCTACTCACCCTCATGCCGATGGAAGGTCGGGTGAAGTGTTTTTGGATAATGACTGAATTTTCATTTTTTGGGTGAGCTATCCCTTTGAGGTGAACCATAACAACTACTTCTGTAAGCTGAGCTCCATTATCAGTGTCAACAAACCTGCCAGAGCTGAATTTTGTTTCTTCACCAGTGTTAGTCAGGTGGTCAGGCCAGCCATCACTTTGCTCCAGACTAAAACATCTCAACAGCTATTGGATGGATCGGCATGAAATTCGGTTAAGATATTGACAGTGCCCAGTGGATAAAACCAATAACTTTGGCAATCCTCTGAAGTTTATTTTCAAGCCACTAGTGTTTATCCACTCACATCTACTAGATGGATCTGTACCAAACTGTGGAAAGACATTAATGGTAATCAGATGATATTTAAATGACATGTATCTGCAACTGTTGTATAGATTTTCATAAAATTAGGTCAGTATAGACATAACTCTCTGTCAGATGAACTAATACTGATGATCCCCTGCAAAACTAACACATGACATTCCCATCAGCTTCAGCTGTACTGTAGCGCTAACAGAGAAACAGCCTCTACATGTCAGCATGTCAGGCCCTTAGAGTAGGGCCCAAATGATAAATCAGTTAGACGATATTATCCCCTGATAATGGCCTATTGTAGATATATCAGTATCACTGTATATGTTCTCTGATATATACAATATTAAAACGTTTTTTAAAAATGCTTGGACTTGTGATTTCAACGGGTGTCATTACATAGTTTGTGGTGATGGTCCGTTATTTAATAACTAACAAGTGAAGTTTTTAATGTTCAGTGCACTGATGTTTGGAGTCAAATATCCTGCCTCCTTGACAAATGTTTGTAATCAGTATTTGATAACCACATATTGGATACTGGTATCGCCATCGTCCCCCAAAATGTGTTTACGGTTGGGCCCTTAATTTGGAGTCTGACAGCTGTGCACTTTTTAAGGGCCACCAAGAATTTTTACAATAACTATAAAAAATGGGAGCATCCACAGCAATGAACAATAACATTCTGTGAGCAGTGGCACAAAACATGTGCTGTGTAGCTGTCAGCATCTTAGGCTCACTGCAATCACCAAAACTTGACTACATCCCTGTTTTAAGAGTAGCATATCTAAAAAGTGTTTCCTAAATGCCATTGACCCACTCACAAGAAGTGGGCTACTGTTAGAAACCGGCTGTATAAGCACTCTTGCAACATTTGTTTCGGATGATTGGTTGTCAGTGTTTAACTCTGTTTCTCAAAAACCCCTTGAATATTGCATTATTGATAATTTTTGTCCTTGTTGTTGTGTGTGTGGTGTAAACTGTTCATTCTACTTGAGTTAGAATTATTTTTAAAAAGATATATTTACAAAGTAAGAATTCTTGGTGTCACAGTCCTTCAGATTTCTTTCTTCTCTGCCTGCTCAGTGTGATTTTCTGGTGTTGAAAGTAATGTGAGTTTAAGAAGATCACCTGAATGCACCATTAGCTTTTGGTACTGTGACACTACAAGGTTAGGAGCTTCAGCCTACTTGCTTTCCAAAGGAGGCAGCCTGAATTGGGACACAGCTCATCAGCTATCATTGAAGTGGCTCAAACACAGGAGCTACTTCTTGTGAGGTCAGCGCTGATGTCATCTGGAGGTCTGGACCTGATTGGGTGGCTGGGCATAGAGGTATTTCCAAATGGCGTAGTAGTGTATGGCTGCTCCCATTGCTACAAACAGGTGCCAAATGGCATGAGCAAATGGGACAATGCCATCACTTTTGAAAAAGATCATCCCCAGACAGTAGCAGGCTCCGCCCACTAGCAGCTCGTACAACCCCGACTGCTCCGGCTGGGAAGAAGCAGACTAGTGTTTTAGAGACACTGCAACAAGTAAATAACAAAATCTGAAAGACAACAGATGAGAATAATTGAATATGCTCACCATTGAGAGGATGACTAAGGCAGGAAAAACTCCCATTACTGTATAGCAGATCAACTCCATGAGCTTATACCTGATACAGAGAAAAGTATTGCAGCATGGAAGATTATTAATGTCAACTCAAAAGTCCACTTATGAGCTTTTTCTGAGTTTTGTCCAGGGAAGACTGTTGCTAGTAGTATTGACAGCCCAGGAACATAAGGGAGTTCTGGTTAGCATTGACGGTCCTTGTCTTATGTTCTCTATCCCCCTCATCACAGATATGATGAAGACTATCACTGTTGTGAATGGACTGTGTACTGTTGGGTTGTATGGAACAGATACTGACCTTACTGACTGGACACTGAGTGGACTTTATGTTGGTCAAATGCCACTTAACCAAATAAATACAGTTCTTAGTTCTTAGTTCTTAACAAAGAAAAACAAAACAATGAATGTCACCAAAAATGTAGATTGAGATATTTTCTTTTTATTCTTCTCTCTAGAAGTTTTCTTCCAAAAAAAAAAAAAAAAAGAATTAAATGCATTATATTACACACATTTTCAATTTTTTGGCACAGAGAGGTTTAGAGAAAGTTTTTATAGAAAAACCCAGATTGGTGCATTACAACACTTCATACACAGGTCATGTGATGACCACCTTGCCAAAACATTTTGCTGATAAAGATCATGGGATGCATTATAAACATAGAACAAAGCTGACAAGTGGACTCTTGAATTGGGATGATTTTGTCACACTGGTGGCTGTGAACGTTCTCATTCATCCAGGTCATAGTTTTCTCAGGGCAACTGAATCTAAAGCAGCTTGACTTAGTTATATGTCTATGAAGACGTTTCACCCGTTACACAAGGGGACTGATGAAAAACCTTGGATAAAATGTCTTCACAGACATATAACTAAGTCCAGCTGCTTTTGATTTAGTTGCCCAGAGAAAATGTCACATTAGCAGAATATTTAATAAAGTCCCTAAGTAATGCTCCTTTCCATGGGGAAAGGAAAATTATTTTTTGATTCTGTTTGACTTGTGCCCTGAATTACATACAAGACGTTCTTCAAATTAAATGATAATTTTTCATTTGAAGAAAGTCTATGTTTGTCGTCAAACGGTCAGTGCATCGGCTTGTGAGAATATGTACTTATAAGGACTTCAATACCAGTCACGCAACTGACGTCATAACATTTTCCCTCCTCTGAATCACAGGGTTGACTAACTCCCCCTTCAAGTAGCTGCAGCTCTCAACATTCTAATGGTTTTTCACCTCTTTAAATACTTTTTCCCTCATCCTGAAAAAATGTTGTGAAATCTGCCAAGCTAATGGCCATGCCTGTTAACTGATGACGTATGTTGTTTGAGACGAGACACGTAGTTCACTGAACGGTCTCACAAAAAACGTTTTACTTTATTGTTTGACAACAAAATTCGATTTTCTTTACATGAAAAATTATCTTTTATATTGCAAACCATTACATGTGTAGTTCAGGGCACAAGTCAAAAAATAATTTGTCCTTCTCCATTAACAACCATTCAAATTTCTTCTAAATTAAGGTCCCATGGCCCATAAGTAGAGGGGCGTGACTTAGGCACTCTATTTAGATCACATGCATGACCACATGAACTGACCTCTCATGGAAGAAGAAGACGTAGGTGGTTCCAAACGAGGCCATGACCCACACCAACCAGCGCATGTGACACGCCCAGGGACCCAGCTCGCGCAGGTTCAGCCTGGTAAAGCAGGATTAAAAAACTGCAAACACTGTATATACTCCACACACATACACACACAGCAGGCTAGTTTGTTTACCATGGGGCGTAGGAGGCAGCAATGAAGAAATAGATCACCATCCTGTCACACATGTGGAAACAGTGCTCCACAGACCTGAAGAGAGAGACAAGACAGGCTCATGACAAATGACTGACCCTACTCGTGCATGTAGCATCTGTGTGTTTTTGATCACATGGATGGACAGTGCTCAAAAGCGTCAACATATTTCTGCTCCGTCTCTGCAGTAAAAAAGGGACCATGCAGTCTTTTGAGTATATTCATCATCTACTGTGTTACAATCCAGTCTAAATATTGTGTTGAAAAGTGTGCATGCATGTTTTTCTGTGTTTTTGTGTACCGTAGGTGGCTCTTCTTCCAGGCCACAGTGTGAAACAGGGTGGAGATGATGAAGAGCGAGGTGAGCCCCGCCCCGTACACCCAGGCTGACAGTCGCTCCCATTGGTCCTCTGACTGGAAGTGCAACACCGAGCTGCCCAGCAGGCTTGGGATTATCCATAACTACATGAATTTATTACATATATGGAACATGAGATACAAACGGAGAAACATGCAGGATAAACTGATAGCTAGTGTATGTTAATGATCACTCTCCGCTGTGTGTGTGTGGGTGTGTGTGTATGTGTGAGTGTGTATTCACCGCATGTGTGGCACAGTTAGCAGCATGCTCATATTCTGTGGGCTGGTATCTCTTGTTAGGAGGAACACGGTTGTTCATAAACCTGGAAGAATCACAAATGAACAGGTTCTATCTTTTTATGTGTCACTGAATTTGAACATCTGAACATAAATCTGAAATGTGACAATAGGTGTGGCTACATGGAGTAGACAACTGTAGAGGGGAAGAGGGGTCTGCCGTCCCCCCTTTTTTAAGTAGAACAACCTAAATGCATCCCCCTTGTCAACCTGCCATCCTACCTCTCCATTTCCAGTTAGCAGAGAGAGAGCGCAGTGAGGGCTTGTTTAATTGGTTAGTCTGGTCTGTCTGACCCATTGATCCTTTATCTGACTGAGGTGTGTGCAGCTTGAATCTATGGCCTCGACCACAGCTCTGAAACATTTTTAGCATAACTGTGCTGTGCACTGATACATCCACCGTGCTGTTCATGGTGCTGAAGCAGCAGACAGATTTGCAAATGTGCTTTTTTTCTTCAGTCTTGCCTTTCTTTCTGTTTTGTTTTGCATCTACATTTTCTGAACTACTCACTACTTACATGCTATAAATACTAAATTCTCTGTTATATTAAAACCTATGTACTCTATAATGAGAATAAACAACGACATTATTAATATCTGTCCTGAAAGCAGGATTTGTGGAAATCGTAACAGTTTCATTTAGAACATATTGTTACATTTTTCAAATGTTTAAATGTGGAATATCTTCAACATTTGTCTTCACTTGTGTCTCACTGATGCTCATAAAATTTCACACCATCCTGTCCCTTTGCTTAGCAACGCTAGATCATGCTTCAACTTGTTGCCATGACTGCTGTTGCCTGGCAACAGGGGGTAACCACGGACTGACTGAACCAGAGGTTTGTCTGATGATCTCCGTCATAAACAATTCAAATGTGCAGATATTCCTGCATATTCACATGCCGACACAAACACACATGTATGTAAATTCAAATCTATTCCTAAGAAGGAGAACATCTCGTATAGAAACCCTAACAAACAGCTCACTCCATCAGTGATGTCACTGTTGTCATGGAAACCTCCGAGCAGGGATTGTCCTTTTTTTTTTCCACACCAGAAAACTCCTTGTGTCTTTCATCTTTCTTTCTTCATCTCCTCTATTTCCCTCTCCCGCTCCCATGTCTCCTCTCTCCTTCCCAATGATTAAATTAACGTGCAGTAAGACACACAAAACACACGCATGCACACACACACATACACACTCACTCACAAACCACAACCCCTCCCTGTTTTTGCGCTGCATCTTGCAGAGCCAGATTTCATAAGAGACCTATATTTAGCAACGTCTCTGTCTCTTTCTCACTCACACACACACATACATTCACCCACGCACACGCGTTGTCTTAAGATCGATCAATGAGAAAGCGGCAGCCATCAAAGGAAAAACCCCTCAAATTAAAAATTCATACACATAAATTTTTAATCAGTTAATTTTTTTTTCAACCCTTACTAAGTTTCAGTCAAAGGTAGAAGATCAAACACTGAACAGCATCATCCATACATATTCACATCCAATAGAACAGAATAAAAAAAAAAAGAAGAGTGGAGTCAGAGTGGAGCAAAGTACACTTCTCTTATATCTGTGTTATTTGTGCAACAGTGTGAAACGGTGGAACATGATGTTTCGCTTCCACACAACAGCTCAAACCTTTTAAAATCGCACATGTGACACCCCCGAATCTTCTGTATGTACTGCGATACAGCAGAGTACACTGAAGTAGTGGGAGCAGAAGGCTCCAAATCCACCTCATATCATGACAATTGTGGAAAAAAGATGCCTTACCAAACAGGCTTCATCCTTTAAATATATATTTTTCAGACATTACTCTTGTGTTCCTTAAGCAGCAGTTTTTAGAGTGGCACTCATTCAGAGTTATTAATACTACCTGACACAGCCTAATGACACCGTCCTGTCCCAAATAAAGAGGCTATATCCAACACTAGCCTCACACTGTCTGAGTGACTCTCTTTGGTCTGTATGTGTGTGTGTCAGTGCCAGGCCCAGCAGGCTTGGCCGGGTCATTAATGACTTCATCAAGCTGGCTGATAATTAGCAGGCCAGAGGCCAGGCAGAGAGGCACACTAACTGGACAGAGAGGAGCCGAGCTGCTGCAACATCATGATAACTCTTCTCATATGACAGCAGGAGAGAGACAAAGATCCATCTCTGCTTCGGTTGTCTTATTGATCCACGAAGACCACAACCTCAGTCCAGTAAATGGGAACATAAAATTATGTTACAGCCTTTTTCATGGCTGAGCAAGTCCTGCTCTTTGTGTAAGCATAAGTATATAGAGCAATAAAAGGGAAAAAATGTACACATCATTTCAAAAAATATAAGATGACTGACAGAAAATTAATTTTCTAAAATTTTAATCGAAAAATTGTTTAACTGCCATATATTCTCTAATTCCAGCTTTTTTAATGTGTTAATTTGCTGCTATTCTCTTCATTATTTCACCAAAAATGAAACATATTTGTATTTTAGACAAGTGGTTGGACAAAGTTAGCGATAAAGCAATGTAACTTTGTGGTCTGGGACATTGTGACAGGCATTTTTCACTCTCTACCATTTCAAAACCTCATATTTCCTGAAATGACCATTTGAAAAAAAAAAAACCATTTTAAATAATTGCATACACAAAAAAAGCAAAAGCAAACAACTACAATTATGATCAGTTATCAAATCAGTTGACAATTCACTATTTGTCCTCGGACTAATTTTTTAAACTATTTAATGTTTCAGCTCTGATGTAGAGATATAATTGAAGGAAAAAAACAACAGCTGTCTGAGCAAATGCAAGAACTTTCAGAATCTCTGGACAAATAATAAAGAAAATCACCGTTGATCTTCTCATAACGATCTGTTTTTTAAGCAGGTGCACTAATTCAGGACATCTTGTGCCAGATTCCATAAAATTCTAATATGATAATTTGCTTACAGCTTCAGTCCGCAGCAGGACAACACACTGAACAGACATGAAACAGATTTCCAGATCTAATTTTAGGAATTTACTAGTAGGAGTTTGGTTATGGCGAACAGAGAACCTTTGTATTTGAAGGGTCTTAGTAGCAGGATTGCCTACAAATTAAAATGATCTGATTATCACTTAATTGTTTCAGTCCTTTTTCAGGCAAAAATACGAAAAAAAGATGCTGATTTGAGGCTTTTTCCTGTTTTGGAACAATGTAAACTAAATATCTCTGGGTTTTGCACTGGTGGTGGGAAAAATGAACATTTAAAGGTGGCACACTGAGAACTCCTGATGGACATTATGTACTATTTTCATACAGTTTACAGATCAGACATCAAGCAGGCATTCAGCACAGGAAATGTCAGTGAAAATAACTGTCAGTTGCAGGCCTGGTCTGCTCTGTGTGACCTCCCCCTCCTGTGAAACTCATCCGACCCCCCACGACAGCCTGGACCCAAACTCAGGAGGCTTTCACATCTACATACTCAGAGTTCAGACACAAGTGACAGATACAGAGGATATGTGTGTGGCCTGTTGCGTGTTTTAAGTAAGTGTGTGCACAAAGAAAAAAAGACAGTCAGACGATGATGATGATGATGAAGAGGAAGAGAGGAAGAGGAGGAGGTTTGTGTGTGTGTGTGTATGTTACAACATGCTTGTTATGCAAATTAACCCTGAGCAACAAGATTTGCTTATTACACCCTCAGTAATAAGCTGTGTGGAATTGTAAACCTTTACATTGTTAAAGGCTTATTTCCAGATCTTCCTCAGCATCCTCATCCTCAATTAAGTCACTGTCAGGCAGCAACATGTCAACATTTCTCATTTTTAAGAGCTTCCTCATCCCAAAACGTATTATCTGCGGTATCAAATGTCAATTGAGGATTTCACCTACCTTACAAGATTCATTTACAGTGGAAATAAGCAACAGTTGACAGCAGACAGACAATATGGCTAAAGCCTGAATCCTCTCTGAATGTTGCGTGAACAGCCCTCGCGGTTTGATCGGTTCTGTTCAGATTGGAAGAGGCAGGGACTAATGCAACGTAATGACCATGGCCGTTTCGACGGGAGGACGTCGTCGTGTTTCTCTCATCTCAAGCAGCACCGGGAGACGGATGCATCCCGACCCAACTGCCTCCAGAGTCTCCAGTCCTAAAGTGTGGGCGTCGCGGATGGTCTCTGGAGACAGCCGCTTCTCCCTGCACGGTGGCGGTGCTGATGCGCTCTCTCTCTCTCTCTCTCTCTCTCTCTCTCTCTCTCTCTCTCTCGTGACTCTAGCCGCTGGTTCACCTCATCACGACTCGGTGAGCAGGGTTGTTTTTCATCACCAAAGGATGCCACTTCATTTTCTGAGGGACTGATTCATGGCTGTGGAAACCCGCGCCGATTTGTTCCTGTGCGTGCAGATCCCGTTTCTACCTCTAGGTGGAGCTGCAAGCCTGGATGTGTCAGCTTCTTGTTGATATAAAAATGATGATTAAAAA
>JAQLOL010000019.1:7297664-7309197 GCA_029783665.1 Naso thynnoides
CCCCCCCCCCCCCCCCCCCCCCCCCCCCCCCCCCCCCCCCCCCCCACGTTAACAGTGTGAAAAAGATAACAAACAAGCTTGACCAGTTTCTAGTACCTGCCAAATACCAAGCCAGACAATTCAATGTCAAGAGTTTACAAATTCTGACAACAAATAAAACAACAGTATAATTTTAGGTTAAAAAAACGCCATCCTAATCACATACATGTTAAATATTAAAGAAATTTTATTTCAGAAGCCATTCTCTGGGATAAAAACAACCGAATTTTATAATTGTTATGTAGTTGTTGATAGTGATAGTTGATAGTGGTTCTGAAGTAAAACAGGAAATAATTCTGCTTACGTGTCCTGTCGCGGTTCCACGCGTGGCAGGTGATGGGTTCCAGCAGAAACTGATGAAGGGACATCTTGTCTGGGTGTGGTCCTTAAGTGGAACTCTGCGAAGTCACACGGCAAAACTTTGTTAAGAACACTAGCGACAAACAAGCCTTGAGCGAACAGAGAAATGAACTTTGCCCCTTTCGCCACGAAAACTCCCCAAATGACAAAGTACAAAAAAGTGTGTTTGATAGCGTTACTTCCCATGTAAGAAAACCACCTTCTGCAAACAGCTGACTTAATTACAAGGATGCCCAAATTCCATTTGTTAGCTGTGTTAGCTCAGATACATTAGCTAAACCCGGCAACCAAAACATTGAATGGCTGCTTCAGCCGGCCAATTTTAGCATTGGTCACAACACCACCCACCTAACGTTAGCAGCTTACTTTCACCACTGCCTCTGTTTCTTTGTCATTGCATGCTAATGGGCCGTCAATCACTTTTATGATGTGAAGTTGACTTGATAAGCTAGCTAGCTAGCTGCCGTAATATGACTACTTGCTGAACTCGGCAGATCGTTAGCATAATACAAGTAATTATTAGCATGTAACGTTAAATCAAATTGCTAAGCTAACGTTAACGCTACCTTATCACCGGTCTAAGATAGGCCTGGAAGAAAGGTTGGTAAATTTGAAAAATATTTCGACGTGTTGCTATCCACGCCTTTGCCACAAGGCCTCCATTTTCAATACCAAACCCCGGTTTTTCCTTGTACGAAATGCCTATACTGTCGATAAATGCTACACTATTGCCTGTGCATTCCGCTGGCCCTCTTGCTAACTTACCTCGTCCGCCTGGTTCTTCGAGTGTGCACTCTGTTTAGCCGGCAAACTAAGTTACGCTAGCGGGGAAAGGTTAGATCAGGAATGGACCTGAATTCGCGGACTCTGGTCAGTCGACACGAATTCGTCCAGGAATGGTGAGGGAATGTCAAGACGGGCAGTAGGATACGACCGGGAGCATCCGGTAGCTTACTAGGCAGCAAAACCCGTGGATGCCTGGCTGACAGCTAGCTTAGCATCATCACGCTAGCTGTTGGATTCAACTGAAAACCCGAGGTCTCGCACACAAACTGCGACCAGCGCGGGAGAGCTCCTCTAGTGGCTCAAATAGACTACTCCAGAGTGACCTAGCCGGCTACAAAACACCACCCTCTAGTCCAGGGTTTAGTTTTATTGTAGTTTCATTGACTAGGCTATTGTAATATTTCCTAATTTTATACACTAGACGCTTAGCCTGTGTCATTACCCCAGGGGCGAGCGAGGCATATCCGGCTATGTTCTTGGCCTTTATAATTTCGGGGGTGCCTGTTTTGTGTTGTAGCAATGACTTTCACAGGTAGGAGTTTGAACAGGCTATTCTTTGCTCAAAACTTCATTATTTATGGCATTTTGGTCGACTTGTAAACAGTTAAAAATCAAAATTTAACCAATTTTAACTGCAGTAAGCCAAGGAAGGCGGTGCAACTTTTCCAAAAATGACCTCCTAATCAGTTCTGGCTCATTTCAAAGATCATCCTCCTATTGATTTGTGGGTAATATGTTCTTAAACCAATCAGAGAAGGTTTTAATTAGTATCTCTCCATTGCACCTGGTAGACCTACAAACAAACTGCTGCTGACTTCAAACATCAAGACACATTCAGATTTTCATGCGGTCACCAAATCATCAAATGGAGTCATTATCAAAAGTGGAGGAGCCATTTCCAACACCTCCACCATACTTCATACCAGGTAAAATAGGCTACCCTCTCTACCTGCTTGATTTACAAGGCTGGATTTCACAGTAAACTTATATGAATTTGGTTCTCCAGATGAAAGTCACACAGGACAAGATGTGAGGATCTACCATATTCATTCACCCTTCAGCCCTCTTCCACCACCTCCTTCTTTCTCCTTTTCTCCTGGAGTTGGCTGCTCCACCCAAGTTCAGTCACCTCTATCAGGTTCATGCTCATTCAGTGTCTGCCTCCATTTTGAAAATGTAGACTAACCCCAAATGTCACATTTCCTTTGTTGAAATTTTGCGATATTCCTCAGATTTTTCAGTAATAGTTATTTTGTTGTCAGTTTGGGAGTGTTAAATTTAATCTTAGCAGTCTGTAGATACAATAATAGTGTCTTATTGTCCAAAATTGTCAAAACACGTGAGACTCAGGAGTGTTAAATGTGATGGTGATGTGGTCTTTACAGTGATTTAACAACACTGGTTGTTTTTGCCATTTTTAGAGAGAAGGTTGACATGCTACAATGTGAAAAAGAAAAAAAAAACTTAGATTTTGCACATTTTTTGCTAATGCTTTGCTAGTCCATGCTCTTAAACAGTACTGATCAAAACAACACAAGGACTTAGACGTGTTAGTTTGTTCATTGTAGGAGAGGAATTGTTGCATTTTGAAAAGAAGCACTTCATTTTATCCATGCATGTCTCTCTCTAGGGTCCGCTCTCCCTCCGTCTACTCCCAGGCCAAAGTTTGTGAGCTATGAAACGGAGCTGTGTCACTCTCCAGCGCTGACAACATGCCCTTCTTGTCAGACTCAAGTCACCACACAGGTCACATACCAAGTTGGGGCTCACGCATGGCTTATGTGTCTTTTGTTTGTGTTATGCGGGTGAGGAGAGACTCATTCAAAGTGCTTAATCTGGTCAACCACATTAACCAGCCTCAGTTACACAGATACACACTTTCAAAAGACAAAGACTGATGCGTAATTCCCATCTCACAGGTTGTTGCTTGGATGCTGCCTGATTCCTTTCTTTGTTAACCACTTCAAGGATGCCTATCACACTTGTCCTCGCTGTCGACATGTCCTCCACATACACAGGAAGACATGCTGTGAATGAACATATAAAAGTTTATACTAACAGGTTAATCTACTGTGGTTTTTCACCATAACAGAAGTTCCCACTGATTCCTGCAGTAAAATGTATGCATGCATACCTGTCTAAGAGTCTTTTGGGATTACTTAGAATATGAAGATTATATGTTTAAATATTATATTATATTATATTATATTATATTATATTATATTATATTATATTATATTATTATTATATAGAAGGAGAAGGCATATTAGTTCCTGGCATGTAAAATGTATTGATTTTTAATGTTATTTTAATCATGTTTTGTAACATCATATCAAATAAATACTTTCATTGAAAATCTTTATTCATGTTTTCTGTCTTATAAGATACCAGCACATAAAAGGGACAAATGCTAAACTTGTGCTTAAATAGATTGTGTGTATTTTGCTTGAAACGAATACTACCAGCTAAGTAATCATTTGACCATTAAAGAGAAAATCACAAGATATAATTACTAAAAGTTTTCATTTGCTGATAAAGACCAAGACACTGAGATGCAGATTAATAGGAGTGGGTAGGCTAGTAAATGGACCTTGCTTGAGGTATTTATAATTTGTTAATTTACTCTTTTCAAGATCACAAATTTAAATCTTAAATTAGACTTAATTTCCACGGATTGCCATGGCCACAGATGATTCTCTCCTCATTTTCTCTCTAGTCAATAATACAGCCTGTTTGGATTAAGCCTGCATGTGTACTCTGTGTGTGTAGTAAATGTGCCCTCACCGATGACACCAGAGGATTAGAAGTGTGGGTTTATTTTAGACCTTTAAGTCTCAGAGTAATGAGCATTTGAGTTGCTGCAAAACCCCTTATTCCCCTCCTCTGAGCCTGTACATGCCTTTTGAAGCATGTCATGCCACGCCCTCCTGCTGCTCGGGTATAAGACGCCGTCATGACGCCTGTTATCCTAGGGTGGATGAGCACCGGTGGGTCTCAGTAGCAACACACTGCTGACCCCTGCATGGCCCAGGATGTGTCAGTGTATCTTCTCAGTAAATCTTTTTCCTCCTTATTTCCCTCTACTTTTTTCTTTCAGCGCTTCAAACGCAAATCAGAGCTTCTGTCCTTTTTGGTCCTGTGTGTTGCCAAAATGCCCTTCATCCCACCTGTGTCGATTGCACGCTCTGTGTCTGGACTGACCGGGAAGGAGAGACCTATCAGCAACACTTCATCTACAACTGCTGTGGGCAAGACGAAGGTCCAGAGAGACGACCAAGGCAGCTCGGTGAAGGAGAGACTGGCGTTGAACCTCAGGCAGCTGGGGAGGAAAAGCCAACCTAGGAGTCATCTGCCAACTACCAAAGGTGTGTCAGGTGCAGAGCTGCATTCAAAGAGAAAGGACAGATTGTTGCCTTCATCCCAAACAGACAGTTTCCCTGCCTCAAGCTCGGGCGAGTCCTTGGCAAAGTCGGAGCAGCACAGACATGTAAGCCAGAGCTCCTTAAGGAGTGAACCAAAGGTGAAGACGAGGGCCAGGCATCAGGAGGAAGCCCGTTTCACGCTGACTCTCACACCTGAAGCTGTTCTGCTGCTGCAGCGGAGGAACAGTGAGAGACATCAACATTCAGCAACCAGAAACACAGGAAGCGGAGGCAGCATTTCTGGAAGCGCTTCAGATTCTAGACGCAGAAGGGAAAAGGTTTCAAAAAGGCATCAAGCAGAAACACAAAGACACAGCATTACACACAGCAGAGCTCCTGCTAAAAGCAACAGTGATGCTGAACTGAGAGACATAAGCTCCATCTTGAAAATCTCACTTCTGAACGAACAACACAAATATGATGATGTGGAGTATGAAGAAGAAGAGGACTATGGTGTGGATGAGCGTGTGGTGCTAAAATGTACAGAGTGGCTCCGTGGGTTGGAAAACACACCAGTGACAGTGAGAAACAGCCTGTACAAGAGTGCAGGTGGTGTGAAAAATTTCTGAAGGTGAAATCTGAAGTGCTGCTTTATGAATATGCCATCTTCTTACCTGAGAACGAACTGCAGTTCCTGTTTCTGTGTTGGCTAGCTTTGAATTGAACACATGCTTATGTTTCTTGTTCTCTGTGTTTGTCTTGTGTAGGCTTCTGGGGTCAGTTTTTATGAAATGAACAGAGAATTTCAGTTCATGAAATGTTCTTTTCCTGCTGTTGTTCGAATCATTTTCTTCTCCAAGACAGAATGGAAGTTCATGTTTAGATGCCTGATAAGTACAAACCTTTTTTTTTTAACAATAAATGACATTTTAAATGTGTTTCAAATTTAGGCAGAACAATTCTTTTGTCTGTTTGCACAACACTGAGTCATAACACACACCTTGCACTGTAGGCTGAAGGAACCAATGAAATGTCATACGAAAGACTTTGTAACCAAAGTATTTATAATCTGTTATCTAACAAGGTGGAATAACTGAATTTTTGAACACACTGACATGTAAAACAATGTGTTAAGATTCTTTTTGGTCAAATGTTGGCTTTCAGGTGGAGTTAATCAAAGATGCATTTGTAAAGAAGACTCCTAAATGAGTCAGTGAGGTGAGAGTGCAGGCTCAGGTGCAGAGTGGCACACTTGCAGCTGGCACGTCAACACTGTCTTGTTCAGATTGTCACAGGTGATGAAAACATGGAGTCATCTTCCTAAACCACTGCATCTCCCTTTTCCTGTTGTTTGGCTTAACAGGCATGTCTGTATCAATTTATGTTTTATTGCTGTAAGTTAAAAGGATGATCTTGCTTAGCCAGGCCTCTCTCCATACAATGTTAGCACTGTGCTAACGTTGGGGAAAGGTCTTAGTCAACCTGCTGTCATTCTGGAATAGATGCAAAAAACAAAAACAAAAAAACGCCCTGACTTGTTTGTATTTCTTTAAACTAATCACAATTATTATGGGCAGTGCTAAGCCCAGGATTCAGCAAAGGTGCCCTTGCAAAATAACCACGTAGTAACAATGGAAAAACAGGGAAATGATCAAAACAGTTGGCCAATGGGAGGCTTATGCCCAGCTTCTATTTCCTTTGACTCAGACTGAAAAGATGTAACTGTAACTGTAGTTTAACCACAACAGGGTTAGGATCCATCGGGTCAGTCATTTTAAACGCATGTGTTGCAGTCCATTTTATTCAAATTAAAAACAAAACTTTTATGTTAGGGTGAAGAGGAAATACTTACACAGATCCAAATATACAGGATTTGAGGTAAAATACAGATAAAATTATAAACAACACATAAAATGATTACAGTTAATGCAGTAGTGCACCTATAAAAATCAAGAAGTCTTGGGTTTGACTATTTTACTCAGTGTAAAATAGCTGGTGCGAGATGGTGCAGATTATATGTGATAGTTTTAAGCATGGTGGGTTGGTGGTTAGCACTGTTGCCTTACAGCAAGTCGATCAAATCCAGGACCACTTGTCTAACATCAAGAGGGTCCTGGGTTTGCTACCCAGATGGGGTAGGACCTTCCTGTGTGGAGTTTGCATGTTCACCCCTGTGTCTGCGTGGGTTTCCTCCCACCATCAAACCCATTAGGTAAGGTTCAGAACTAACCCTCCACTCTAACCTTGCTACCCCTTTGTTGTACAATTCATTGTATAATGACAATAAAGCTGCTTTTTAAAATGTTGAAGGTTCATATTTGAAAGCATTTTGTCATGTGTGATTTACAGCATGTGCTTGTGTTTACATCCTCACTTTATGTTGATACATAAATTAAATCAGTAAAATGTTTTTTGTAAAATTCACATAAAACAAACAAAGAAAACAAAAAAAATGTACACTACACCAAATATATAATGGCAATTAATTTACTGCTTCTGCACAGTGTCAAATAAAAAAAGGAAAAGCTTTATGCATTGACTATCACTGTGTCTTGCTCTCTCTAAGTAGCTTTATAAGGACTAAGACGGTATTGCTACACATTCCCTCGTGCACAGACTGAGTGTGCTTAGTGGCAGCTTATCCACCTGGGAGTCAAATGTTACAACACGTGGGAGTGTTTGTGGGAGAGCGTGCGGGAGAGGAAGAGAGAAGCAGAGTGAGAGAGTCCACGTGTAATGCTCGACAAGTATTTTAGTGTTAAATATAAATTTAAATAATTAAATTAGAAAGCTCTTTTCATCTGGTACACACACACACATACATACAGATGTTTCATTTAAGGTCTGTTAAATAAACAATACAAACACACAGTGCATGTTTTAAGCACTTATAACTGGTTGGGCATTATTTCCAGCGGTTAATTCGTCGCAGCTGTACGTAGGCCAGAAACATGCAGACCAGTATGATTCCCAGCAGAGCTACCTCGTTCTGCCAGAAGCCCCACACAGAGTGGTCGATGTGTTGTTCATCCAGAATACTCTCCCCTGTGATATTACTGCAGAGACAAGAAAGCCCAGTGAGTGTGTGTGTGTGTCTTGAGTAAGTGTTTTGACTCTGTCATTGCTCAGCACTCACTATTTCCCATCCTTGCTGATGAATAATAGTCCTTTCATCTCGTTGATGGTTATAGCCTGACAGTGACAAAGAGATTTGGCTGAACAACTTCCACACAACAGATAAAGAATTAAACACAGATTAAATTCAATCCCACTTATCTCATCCTCTCACTGAGCCTGTTTTCCATGTCGTACCTTCATTCCGTAATTGAAGATACTGAGCCATTTCAGCCAGGAAAGCCAATTCAGCATGGAATTGAGACTGACAAGAAAACCACCAAAGACCTAAAATGGGAGGATAGAGGCAAGTGAGAATTAAAAAGCAGCTGTGAAAAGCAGTTCAACTATAATGTCAACAGACACATCATTATTACAGCCATTCCTATTTGGTGTGCATGTCTCCATGGTGCCTCACCATCATGAAGACAAAGGGGAGCGCAATGAGGATGTTAGCCATGGCAAAAGAAGATACACTCGCTGAGGCGAGGAAGGCCAGACTGACTCCCGCCAGACTGACCAGAGACAGGGTCAGGGCAAACAAAAGGTAAGCCACAAAGGTAGGCTTCAACCCTGAAAGAATGATGGACACAAGAGGACACATAAAACAAGAGCATAAATTTTAAAGACGTCCAGGTGTTGATTTTAGCAGGTTCCCCTTGGTGGCGTCAGACATGGCATAACGGTTAAACGGAAGGTTTCATAGAAAAAGCGATTGACATGAGTGGCATAAACTAGGTTAGATTAGATTAGATTAGATTACCTTTATTTTCCAAATGGGAAATTCATCATGTCAGCACAATACACAAAATACTACCATTAATGATGAATAAATCACATATATGCACAAGATAAATATCAATATACATAACTAGGAAGACAGAAGAATCACCCTGCTTCCTGCCATCTAAATTTTATTCTCAAAACTTGAACCTCCTTTGGATTAAGGCAAGCTGGTAAAGAAAGACTTATGGACTGCTTCTTAACCACCACATTGCTTGCACCACATCTCTCCAGGACACCCAGAGGAAACAGCAAATGTTTTTGACCACATAGTGACTGGTTGCATTGGGGCCTCCTCTGGATGATACAGTATGGGGTGTCTAAACTTGTATGAATGAGAATTACCCATCATAAAGTAGGCAATGGCTGAAAACACCAAGATTGGGATCATGCGATTCGGGATGAGATCAGCAAAAACCTTGGACAGGAAGTAGATCGAAGTGCGGTAATAACCACTGGAGTTTTCATGGCTGCAAAGGACATTAACAAACACTGTCAAGAAACATAAACACACAAATACAAATTCTGCAGGTTTAAAATATGGTATTTTAGAGAATTTACAATTTTCAATAAATGAAAAAACAAATTAAAATTTATGCGACACTTTTGAACAACTAATGTTTAATAAAGTATAGAGCTGCATAGATTCCATTTATTGACCAAAACCAATGATGAAAAAAAGTATTGTCCATCAAACTTATTTTTTTGTGCTAAATAAATATAGTAAAAAAATTAAAAAATAAAAAATTTAAATATGAGTTGGACTGTTGCAGTGGGTGACATGGCACAGTCTTTAGTGACAGTTAGATTTCTGATTCAGGCGTGTGAAGGATGTTGCAGTAATCCAGGCAGAGCCGGCCAAGGCATGAGTGAACTAAGTGCCTTCTTAGGACTCTGTGACCAGCAGGGGCCCCCAAGAGCCTCTGATTAATATTAATCTTTTTGATTTTTTTAAAAAAATTGTAATGCTATTATGTTAATGAGATTTTTAAATGCAAAAAAATGTCACCACATTCTGTATGCCACTTTGTACTGTATTGCTTTGACTAATGAAAATGAACATCAGACCATTGTTGGAACTTAACTTGCTACCATTTAAGATTTAAAACATGTAAAAACATGTCAGGCTGACATTTGTGTGATGTAAGCGGCACATGTACAACTGTGTAGAATCAGGGAAGGCTGCTGACTTTGCAAAATAGTATTTGAGAGACTGCCTGCTCTCCAAGTTTGCAAAACTATTATTGGCTTCCGTGTTGACTCCTTAATCAGCGCCCCCCTGTGGATGAAAATCTAGCTACAACACAAGGTGCTCACTCTCAGTTTAAAGAAGCACATTTGTGATAACAGCTTTTAAAAAAAGATCTTTAAATTTACAATAAGTGTGTAAATGATCAATAGACAATAGTCAGTAGTGTGGCATTGAAGGTGGGGGTCCCCCCAAATTGAATTTTGCATAGGGCCCCATAAAGGCTTGGGTCAGCCCTGAATCAAGGTGTGATGAGATGAGGGCTTGTAAAAAAAAACAAAAAACATGTGTGTTTCCTATTTTTTAGGGATCATGTGTTTTGTAGGAAAACATTGGCATTGGGCTGACTGCCACAGACAGAAAGTATTACTGAAACAGTCTAGTAAGATCTGCCTTTTCCTTTAATTATTATCAAAAAGAGAGTTGTGATTCTACCTAAGCATTGCACATGTTCACAGGCACCTTCTGCTTACCTCTGCACTTCAACTCACATGAATACAAGTTTTATCTTTCACTCACATGAAGATCGCTCTTTCGTTGATAAAGAGCTCAACAGCCGAGAGATTTCCAAACACCATGTTAATGATAAGAAAGAAGAACGCTCCTCTCCTGTTGTCGACAGAGAGAGAGAGAGAGAGAGAGAGAGAGAGAGAGAGTTATCTGATTATCAGTTCATCTGATCAGTTACGCAGAAACAGTCACCCTGACCTTGGTGTTGACCCTATGAACAAGCGAGTATTACAGTGTCATAAAAGTTGTATCCCTGCCTTGACATTATGGCTTCTTATCTTGGTTTTGATTATTTTTTAAACTGAATCCAGTCATTAACACTTACGTAATTGGCCTTTTTTTCAATAGTGGAGCTTGTTTTTGACATTTTTTATCGTTCTTGCCTTGAGTAACCGAGAATTTTTTTGCAGGTTTTTCTGAAATGCAGGTACTCACATTTTCTTTCTCCCCACATTTCCCTGCCCAACACACACAGGAATACTTTGAAAGCCTTCAAAGCTTAAAAGAAAAACCTGTATTGTAGCTCTGTTGTAATTTGGCCTTTGGAAAAGATGGCACATTTACAACAAGAAATATGTGCAGAAGTGAAAATAGAGCAGAAGTAGATTGGCTGTTATGCTGTGAGTTATGCGTGTAATGTACCTGTTCAGTGTGCCGTCTTCTATTGTTAAGGGCATTTGGTAATAAATGAGTCCAACCAGAACTGCAAAAAGGATGTTGAGAGCCAACTGGGCATAAGAGGTCTGAGGGTTCCTCAGAATGTTTCGCACAGTCCTGCCACACACCACACGCAACTGTCACACACACACACACACACACACACAGGGGAATGAGTTTTTTATGGGAATGATGACAGTTATAAACAGGGTTCATTCAGCGGGCAGACAAGCACACTGTCTGCAGATGCCTAGAACAGTCATAAACATCTGAAACATGACATCAATAACACCCTTTAACGAAAACTGAAGTTTTCATTTCCTCAAAGAGAAAATTAGCCATTTATTTCTATTTAGAAGAAACTTTTTTGTCTAGTTTAAATCTGATTCAGAAGTTCTGATTCAGAACTACAGAGATGGCTGACCTGATAGGAGAAAGAGGTGGCATAGTCGATGGCCTTGTCTTGACTTCTGTCCTCTTCAGCATTGCTCAGGTTCATATGGTCCAACTCCTCAAGGACATTCTGGCACAGTTGTGACTTGCGATACTTGATTGCCAACTGATTTTCGTTCTCAGCTTTGGAAAAAGAGACATCATTATTCGTCAACATGAACTGGCCACCAGCAACTGTTGCAGATAAGGAAAGAGTAATAAACTTCCCTTTTTATGACAG
>JAQLOL010000019.1:7322212-7335761 GCA_029783665.1 Naso thynnoides
GAGCACAAAGGATACTAAAAACGCCATGGCACAACAATCAAACATTCTCCAACAAACACACACAATTGTTGTTTGTCGTATGCCAAGGTTGTCTGTCTTTGTTTAGGCGTTTTTCAGACTGACTTGTTCAATCCATGTTTGTCCATGACTAATACTTTTAGTCAGTTTCCCATGCTTTCAGATGGTCAGTTACTTTAACAGTAGCCTACACTTAAATGCATATCCATATCAACACAACCCACATATGTCCAGTATTAATTGTAAACTCATTGGAAAAGTTGTGTGTGTTTTGTTGTTGTGTTGAATGAGGTTTTTAAGCTGAAATGGCTTTGTTTTGGACCTTGAAAAGTGGAGAATTCTTGACAGTTGTGGGAAACAAAAGGGATTTCAGACCGAAACAGGACATAAAAGCAGAGATATTCCTGAAAAGAGATGAACAAGATTTTTGCTACCTAAAGAAGCTAATGACAAAAATTCTACAAAATATAACAAGGGGTGTAACCCTCTCTATCAGCCTAAAATAACGCTCTGGTGTTACTAAACAGATAATTACAAAAACAAATCTGTTTGCCAGCTCAACACAAAGATGAAAAACCACTTGCTCCAGATTTTTTCACTATTTTCCAACATTTCTTGAGTATTTAAAGATGTATTGCCATTTTTTAATTGCTTGCTCTCTACTGTTTGACCTGTTAGGTTCGTTCAACTGTTTCATCCGTCAAATTCAGAATGTTGCTTGGCTGGTTGGTTGTTGTTGAAAATGTCTGATTGGTGAAAGACAATACCCACCCTCAGCTGCAGCCTCAGCCTGCTTGCCCTGCTGCAGTCTGGCAGAATATACAAAAGTATCCACTGCTGTGCAACCAGTTTTTTTCCTCAAGCTGTCAGACTTCTGTACTTACCCTCTGAAAAAGAAAAAAAAATCTTACACCTTGTGAAATCAGCCTGTTTGTTTTCAATTATGGGTTTTTAATATCACTCTCGAACCTGATTTGTTTAAAAAAAATCCTTAAATAACATATTTCGCCGGCTAAGAGAATTGTGCAGCACTGGAAGATGTATGAGCCATCTATTTGCTTGTTTTTAAAAATCCTACTCTTCCTTTGACTCAGTGAAAAATTCCAGTGCCCGTTCCCTTGTCTGACCCCTCCTTGCCCCCAATTAACTTTCATACCATCCCTAAAATAAGCCAAAAAAATGGTGTGTCCCCCTGTTTAGCAAAAGTTTTTGCAGTTATTCAGATCCACGTCACTCTCTGATCTTACAGCCAGTTTGACCTCAGTACCAGCACACACACAACAGCTCTTGGAAACTAAGCCCTGCTGTCTTCACTAAATCACTGCCAGAGAACCACCACACATAAAGACAGTGAGAGAAGGTGCAACCTTTGATGTGCAAGAGGAAAGCTACCAGGTCAACAGTACTCTTGGGCAAATTTTTTGTACTCCCCCAAGTGAATGCCACTGTTTGATCTCCTGACTCTACCAGTCCTTCACTACAGAGGAAGATAAAGAACTGCACTGTCTATCCTCCTGCTATTTCTTTCCTTTGCTAACACTGCACGGTTGTTTTTGTTTCATCATGTATCTGAAGGCTGCTATTTGATGGAACCATGGACGAGGAGCAGAGCTGTCCGCAAGCTGTTTCGCACTTCAAAAGAAGCACCATGCATTTGTGTGTGTGTGTGTGTGTGTTAGGGAGGGAGAGAGAAAGTGAGAGAAAGCGGGAGAAAGAGACATGTCGAGATGCAACAAGTGTCTAAATGTTCCAGAAAATCCCTCAAAAATGGCCATCTGCGCTGCACTGGTGTCAGCTCATACACACACTTATAAACACACACATATAGGTGTCTCCGAGGACTCCGTCTGGTCTGAGGGAGCTGGTGGTGTGTTTTGTTAACCATTAGAGACGCAGACACACACACACACATAGAAGCATCCATTCCGCCATAAAAATTGTGTGTCTGTGTGGGCTTGACCATTAGGGAGTCTTCAGTGGCAGACAGCTGGCGATCAATGATGCACTAGTTATCCCCCGTGTGCATGTGCGGATGTGCGCCAACGTACACAGCATAAACACAGTGCGTAATACTAATTGCTGCACCAGGTTCTGCTAATTGATAGAATACAGAATGCTTAGACACTCACATACACACAAACACATTAACATGTTAACACATGCACATAAACAGAAGCTAGTCAGGCACACTGATGATGTCTCCCCAGAGAGATCGAGCAGCCAGAGAGTAGGGAGATGGAGAGGTGGTGGAGGAGACAGGATAGGAGGAGAGGAGGAGGAAGAGAGGTTAAACACTCCCCAGAGATCGCTGCTACTCAGGGCTCTTAGTTTTGTGCACATAGGCTACGGTAGGTGAGCAGTGCGTGGCGTGCATGAAAACACAAGGTCTGAGAGATTGTCTCCTATTTTTGGTTCTATGTTTTTTGTGAATGCTCCTCCTCTTCAAAAGGAGCAACCTCCCCTCCCTCTTTCCTTTTTTCTCAAACATAAACATGCGTGTGTACACAGACACACACACACACACACAAAAACACACACACCAGATCTTCTGAGCTCCCAGTGTACCAGCATGTCCCTGTCTTCCACAAATGCCATGAAAAAACCCCACGAGCTGATCACCATAGCAACACGTTATATATCTTCCAGCAATATTTATCCAACCCAGAGAGGAGGGGTTGTGGTAGTGGTGGAAGGTGGTTGGAGAGGGGAGACAGAGGTGGTGGTGGTATTGGTGGATGTGTCTGTATGTGTGTGCATGTGTGTGTGTGTGTGTGTGCTCTTGTGTGTATGTATGTGTGTGTGTGTGTGTGTGTGGTGAGGAGGGTCGTGATGCACCTCCTCTAGATTTCAAACGGTCATCAAAGACGCGAGGTTGCGGTTCAGATGGATTGCCACAGGGTGGCAGCAGTGTCCAGCACAGCTGGACAGCAGCATCAGCAGGCATGTCACTTCAAGACACGGCTTTCAGTCATGTGTCATGTAAAGCTTACAGGGCTCAGGTTTCCATCCCCACCAGATCCTACACCAGCTTATTTCACTTATTATTCTAAGGTGTGCCAATAAGTGAAATTTGCTCTTGTGGTTTGAACATTAATCCTTGTCATTTATATAAAACTTTAATCTAAAGCACTTTGCAAGGCTTTGGTCATTCAGTCATTTACACACACACTCACACACCAATGGCAGCAGGTCCTGGGCCTGACGGTCAGGATTATTTTTGGGTTCAGTGTCTTGCCCAAGGACACTTAAATGTGGGCAGCTGACCCATAACATGAATGACAACCCCTGGACTGGACAAGAAAGGTCCAAAAAGATGAAGCAAACCAAGCGCATTCTTACAAGTAACACCTGTGAATGGGATGCTGGGCATGCATTAAAGGATGGAGGAAATGATTAAAGAAGAGAAAGGAAAATGAAGAGTGGGGCAGAGAGCAATGATTGCAAGGTCCCCCTCCCCCAAACTAAGCATAAGGATTAGATGTTGTGCTGCTGGCTGCAGATGGGTTTGGGCTTGACTCTGTATGCGTGTGCACAGTGTGTAATGTATGTGTGTGTGTGTGTGTGTGTGTGTGTGTGTGTGTGTGTGTGTGTGTGTGTGTGTGTATGTGTGTGTGTGTTTGCTCGTGTGAGTGGGTTTATTTTTTGGGCTCAGGAAGCAGGTTAACCAGGGAGGGGAGAGAGAGTGAGAGAGAAGAAAAGGGGTAGAGGGGAGTGAGGAGGAGGAGGATGAGAGGAGGGAACAGGATGAAAGGATGTAGGTGAGTCGAGGAGGAGAGGAGGCCTAAATCCTCACAGTGCTCCTGGGAGAGAGCAAGGAGAGACATGGAGAGACTAATGATGTGAGAAAAGGGGGAAAATACGGAAAGACAGAAGAAAACAGGGAGAGACTGACAGAGTGGGTGTGTGAGTGAAAACATATAGACAAAAAGAGTGGGTAAAAAAGTGTAGCACAAGTCTCCTTGCTCACAGGTTTATATAGAAAAACCCTACAGGACCTGACAAGAGTCTGATAGGATCAGCTCCTCTACGTGTTCACTCACTCATACACACCTACACACTTGCCCTCACATATACACTCGCAGTCCCACTTGCCCTCTCTTCAGCACTGCTCCATTTCTACAGTGCTTGAAGTGATATTTCGTTTTGGTACATTTTAAATTTTTCAGCAGGCTTTACCTGGTGTGACTTTGTGAGCCATTAGCCTTCGACAGCGCCCGACCTGTACAGTACCTCTGTGGGTCGATTGCTCAAATTTAGGCTCTCGCTGGACTCCTTTCAACATTAGCCTGAAAAACTGAGTCTGCAAAACAAAAATGTTGTTTTCCACCCAGTGGTTCTAACCATCACCTCGTGTTTTTCTCTTGGAGGTCAAGGACATGGAGATGTGAAGATGAGGTCAGCTTTGTGTGTACGGCTGAAACTATAAGGCAATCAAACAGAACCAACAAAAATTATATAATGAATTATTTAATGAACACAAAAACATAAGTATTTGCTGCAAATTTCTTTATGGACTAAAAGCTGCATATTAAGGCTGACTTTTTTGTTTGTTTGTGATGTTGTGAGTTTATAATGTATTTGGCATTTTATGTTATAAAATAAGAATAAAATTAAAAAATCTGTTATTTTTAACCCATCAAATGAGAAATTGTTGCCTCTCAGTTTTATAGCCGCTTCTTCTTATTACAGAAACAAATACTTTTCTTAATTTTTTAAAGCTATACTTCTCCTCTCATTCAAATATATTTTTGAGACAATAATGTAGATTATAGCTCAATACATCTGCCAAACACTTGTGCTATAACTACTCTTCTCTAAATGAATTGAGTGTTGATGGCAAGAGGTAACAGACATTTCTGCTAAGCAAGTTGCAGCCTAAAAGAAAAAGAAGCACTGTATATGCCACTTGCTATACCAAAATGTTTTTTTTAAAAAGCAAAAAAAACAAAAACAAAAACAAAAAAAAACAACCCCAAAACAGTTACATGATCAAGTGATTGCTGTTCCTCCTGAAAAACACTGAGATCTCTGCTTTTAAAAACACATTGAAGTAAGTTGCACATGCTGTAAATAAAACTGTACTTAGCCTTCTAATGTTAGCTATGTTAATTTTTCATGTGTAACATTAATCTTTGATGTTATGATAACAACATTAGTTATCTTGTAGCTATAGTGCTCTGCTGTTAGGCTTTTAATTTTTTTTATTAATAATAATTGATTAAAATTTAATATAAAATGGAAAGCAAATTGTAGCCGAGTTTAAGTTATTTATTACCCATGTATTTCTATTAAGTCATTTTTATTTTGTAATTGTTCTTAAGCTTGAGTATAGATTTTCTGCACTCCACCCATCACTGGGCAGGGGCCATTTTTTCTGCCTATACTGGCTGACCATCAGTAGAGAGATGACAGGAAATGTGGGAGGAGAGTGATGAGGAACTGTAGGTGTTGTGCCTAATGACAGGCACCCTGGTCTCTGGCTGCGAGGATGTGTAGTTTTAAATCATTGTAAATTTATTATCTTTGGGTTTTTTGACTGTTGTTCAAAAGAGACATGCCATTTAAAGACATCACTTTGGGCTATGAGAACTGGTGGAGCTCTGTTTTATATTTTATGGGTAAAATGATATTTTCAATTTACTTTCAGTTGATTAAAAAAAATCAACTAATTATTAACATTGGTAGAATTATTATGTGACTGCAGTTTCTGTGAACTCTAAAAAACCTTTTAGACGCTTTAAACTCAGCATGTTTTTCAAGTCCACACTTTTTTTTTTGAGGGCCTCCGCTCTCATCGCAACTATTCAGGCAGCTCTTACAACTAACTGTACAATACCTGCCCAGCAACAAACAGCAAGAGATTTAATTTTTGGTTTAAACTGGACTTGAATTACAGCCTCCTGGTTAAGGTCAAGAGCATGATCTTCCATTCCACACCTCCACACCTCTAGGAACTTTAGCATTCTTTGTATGTTTGCAAAGAGTTTGCTTATAGTATCTAATATTGCTGTTGATGGGTTTACTTTTAAAGTGACTATGGGGAACTTTCAGTTTTTGTTGATTCTAGTGGCCCCTTTGGACAAAAACGGTGGTGACACAAGCGCCTGCTGTCATAAAGATCCTTGCTAGAACTTGGCATAACACTGGCGACACGTGCATTTGTTTTGGAATCAAGTGAAAGAGAGACCGCAGGATGGATCGCGATGAGGTAATGAATTTATATGTGACTAAGAAATAAGTTATAGACCAGTTAGCAATAATGAGACCTATTACCTCTTTTTTCTGGCTTTGTAAGCCATTTGCATTAACGTTACATGCTAAAGTGTAAACTAACAGCCATAGGTAGAGAATATAATTATTTCATTGTCATTGCAAAGAAAGACATTTGGAAAAAGAAGAAGTTTTGTCTGAGTTCATGGGGCTTTGGACCCAATCACAGGCATTAATAGTAATTACATAAAAACCCTCAGCAAAAATAGTCTTTTCGCTGAGGGTCTCGTTTACTGTTACAGGAAATTAATAATTATAAACAGAATCATGAGACTGTTTCATAAATACTTAAAAGTTCCTTGTAGCCACTTTAAACAAATTAAAAGCCTTTTGAAAGCACATCACATACAAAATCTAAAGGAGTACTCAGTGTGTTAAAAAGTGAGCTAAGTGTTCCTGATGTGGCATGTTTGTAAAACTCTGGGAGTGAGAACTAGCTGAACATTTCCTTCAGGAGTTTGGACCAAAACAGAGCTAAACAAAAAATATTGGACCGAATTTTAGACTTTCATCAAATGTTCAGAAACATGACTACAAGCTAGGGGTATCAGCATGCACAAAACAAAGTTAGATTATTGTGTCCTATGACTACAATCGAAGGATCTTGTGTTTAGCTGCACTGAACTTCCACAGTCAAAAAAGAGAGTCACAGAGAAGGGAAATATTAAAACGATGTTTTGTGCATTGAGGGGGGTTATAATTTAAGGGGTAAATTAAATTTTAAATAACATTGAGTTCATACAACTTTGAAAAGTGTGTGTATTTCAGTGTGTGGTGTGGATTTGTGGAAAAGGTTAGCTGAGGAGTTAAAGGAATGCACTCCCACAGAGCACTTTAAAAAGACGTAAGGACATTTTTAGGACATATGCAGACGAAGAGGGATTTTATTGTGGTTGTTCTATTCATTTATCTAGGATCTGAGTACTATCAGCGTTGTAAATATAATTGTAATGGGGTTTGTATATATAATATGTGATGTAAATAAGCTATGGTTGTTGTGTACTTATCTATATTAACAATTGTAAATAAGTTGGCATAGTTGTCAACAATTTCATTTTCAAATAATAAATTCATGAAGGGTAAAACACAATAATCATTTAGAGGCATGGACCTGTACATTTTGAGACAGTCTTCTGCTATTTTTTTATACTATTACCCACCGTGCATGAATTTTATTTTATAAGACAATTTTGTAAGGCATTTGTCAGTGTTGTGGCTGACTGGTTTTGCTCTTTCCAAGTAGCCAAAAAATCCCATAAATAAATTTAAAAATTTTGGTAATCCTCAAGACCCTTGAATGTTGAGTGAATCTGTCCAGCTGAGAAAGAGGCCTCGCTACCTGTCCAAGAATTCAACAGAAATGTTCTTCTGAAAGGGTCCAGTGCAGGAGGAGCTTATAACATCAGAGAAGTACAAAAAATATCCTTTTAGTGACTCAGGATGAGGAGGCAGATCAGTAACCCAGCTGTGCCCAGCAGGTACAGGGACACAGCATGAGATTACTGTCTGAAGGTGGGAGGATCATTTTCAGGAACTCCTAAACCTGCCAGACATATAATTTGGGAGGTAGAACCTGAACACTTAAAAGGGTCTCAGTCCATTTCCTTAGCGGAGGTCAGTATGAAAGCTTGTTAGTGGAAAGGGCATAATTTTCATTTCAGTTTTAGAGGAGAGTTCTTCTGGGAACTGTTCAAGCCACTACAATTATATCCTTCACCGACGAGAGCACTGCAACCTTAATGGGATATTATTCATGTGTATAATATACTGAATATACTCATATACGACTGGCGCTTAACATGACATACTGACCTGAACAGTGAACTGAGAAAGGGGAGGGAATATTAGGCCTAATTGTAATTCTGACTACATGGCGGCAACAGGCAAAAAAAAGGAAAAAGAAAAAGAAAAAAAAACAATATATATGGGGAAAAATAACCATTTCTTCCTTGATGATTTATGAGAGATAAAAAATTTCTTGTCACCCTCTGCCTCTAGCAACACATATATGCAAACATCCTAATATTGCCCCTGTACTCTTCCTGCTGTTTATGCATGTTGCATTTTGTGTACAGGCAACTTTTCTAAAAAGAAAAAAAAAGGCTTCTGGGGACAGGCAAATAAAATCATCCACATAGATTAAGGATTGGTGAGGCGGCCATGATGCATGTGCAAACGCATAGTTAAAAGCAAGTATATTTCATGCCTCAGATGTGTATTTTTTTTCTATTTTTTTAAAAAACTTTTTATAGAGCCAGGCTAGCTATTTCCCTTTGTTTTCTGTATATTCATATATAGTCTAATATGTAATAATTACATAATAATGTAAAATATAAACTCATGATATGCAATTTCTGTCTCAATCAAAACAGTAAAAAAGACAGTAAATGCAGTTTAACTACGTACCTGCCCAGCACTAACAGCAAACAGAAAGCATTAGCAGCTAGCTGGTTAACAAGGGGGAGTATTTTTCAGATAAAGAAACAAATATTATCTTGCAAATTAGGCTAAATGATAATGTGACTTTGCAGCTGCTGTGTGTATAAATAAACAACATTTTTCTGACAGGTTTGTCACACTACTTCAAAGGCTGATGATGTTAATATTGTGTCCACAACTTATTTCCCACAAGTGGCAAAAAAATTACTTATCACAGGAAATGGATGTTTGCTAATGTTTTCTATCTCTAGCATCCAAGTCACAGTATACTAAGGTGAGCAAGTGACACCAGCTGCTGTTACACTGAGCTAACAGTGAGCTCTCAGCTGTCATAGGTATACACAGTTATCTTTCTACTGTAATAAAAATAAAAACAGCAAATTTTTTCTCCCTAACAAACCCACTGGTTTGCTGTGTGGCTGTCCATGTTTGAACCACTGGAAACAGACTGTCTGTTTCTCTCTCTCTCATATGTTTGAGAAGAGGTGAGATTGTCATGGACACTCTATAGAGTTAATTGAGGGGATAAATCATTTATATGAAATATAAGAGATGACAAGTCTCCTTGCTTCCTGATAAAATGACACCTGTGGTAAGTGGAGGGTGTGAGTGGGGATGAGATTTATCCTGACATGCTGTTGTGCTTAACGGATAAGTTATGAATTTTTCAAGCCTGTCTTAATACAACACCTAGATGACTAGAGGTAGAAATATTGGTCGCTGTAATAATTCCTCCTGTCCATGATGGCTGTGACGACACTGTCTTGAAATTAAGTGAAGGGGGAGAAAATCCACACACCCTTATTCTGTGTTAAAGTATATTGTGCAGTTTCTACAAAGCTAATATAAGGCCTCTGCAGCCTGAGCTCGCCAAAACAAGTTTGTTCATTCACTCTCTGTATTTCCCTGGATATTTTTTCCCTGCTGAGCTCTAATGGCTGGGTAGTAACACAATGAGCAAGTTTTGTACTAAAAAGAAACAGGTTACATAAAAACTGACTGAAGATTACAGTGCATTTTACAAAGAATGAGGACTGAAGATTACAGCTTTGTCAGCGTCCAGTGGACTTAAGGAACATTTACTTCTGGTCTGGCAGACATGGATACTTACATGGATGCTTTTGTTATCTTTTGAGTCTCACCCCATGAAAGTTTAATTTCTCTCAGCTTGCCTTCAGCTGTTATGCGCCAGGTGTTTTTTGGCCATCCAGGCTTTCGTTTTTCAAGTGGTGTACATCTTAATGCTATCTTTGTTATCCTGTTCTTCGCTATCCTTATTCTGAGCATGTGGCCTAGCCATCTGAGCAGGCGTTTTATTTCATGGATCACACTGTTGCAGCCAGTTTTGCGGTCTTTGGTGTCCAGATCCTGTCCAACAGCACTCGCTGACTCCAAGAATGTCCAGGTGGCACCTCCTCATCTCGCTCAATACTTGGGCTGATTTTGATGTCTCATACACGGTGTGTACAATCCATGCTTCTACTCAATCTTAGCTTTTGGTACGAGTAGACTATGTTTTGTATCTCTAACTTCCTCCCGGGGCTTTCGTTAGAGACAGTCATTCTACCTATTGCCTGGCTCAAGTCCACTCTAAGGCCTGTAGATGTTTGAGTTTGCATTGTCGAGGTTTCCATTTTACGGGGTGGAGTTGTTAGCCACATGTTCAACTCTCAACCTGGAGGACCAGGTACTGGGTTTAGTCTGGTCTCTACCCTGAAAAGTAGGGGTTTGACCCCCATGGGTACAGCTTTCTAAAGTCACGGAGGCACACAAGGGGCAGACATGGAGGTCCTCATTTTCAAAAAGGGGACTGAAGTCCAACTATTTAAGTTTCATATTGCTGATGGCCAATGTAGTTGACTGTCAGAAAGAATAAAGGGGAAAAACAGCTCATCCACTGCTTTGGAAAAGGCTGCACTGTATTTCTGTTTTTGTTTGTTGCTCAGATCAGCAGCCTTGCTTGGTAAATCTCTCTTAAGTCAATATGAGAATCACATGCTGATTGAAGAGGCAGTTCTTCAGGCTTTGCATGACACAAGTCTTTATTTATTAGTGTGAACTGTGATTGAGGTAATGCATTGTTTATTCTGCAGAGGGCAGTGATGTGTGAGCAGAGGAGCTGGTAAGAACTTTGAAGTCTACATAAGTTTTACAGATGTGCACACCTGGATGGCAGAAAGCAGCCGTGACTGACAGATTGTGGTGAAAGTTTTAGAAAGTTAAAAAAAAAAAAAAAGGATTACGAAGATCCTCCTGTCCGAACACCTTAAGAGTATTTCATCTGAATGTCCAAACACTTTTTTTGCAGTAAATTTTGTCCTTTGGCCTCCCTCCGAAAAGTTGAAGACAGTTTTGATCTTCAGACTCAGGAGGAATCTGTTCTGACCACAGACCAACAGTTTTTATTCACACAGATAACAGAGGAGATCAGGGAATTTGATAATCCTGTGTAAACGTGTTTTGTGGATTTAGAAACGGCTTATCCTTGTTTTCCCTGAGGTGTCCTGTCAGAGGTGCTGCAGGAGTGTGAGATGCCAGGGTCACTGCTATGAGCCCTCGGTCCTTTAACTGTCAGAGAGAGAAAGCAGTGTTCACTCTCTCGGTATCAACTCAATTCTAAACCCAGGAATCCCACAGGAGCACCTGCAAGAAGTTAGAGGAAGTTTTCGGAGAAGTTGCAAAGCGGATGGCATGTAGTCTGCTCTGACCTGGATAAATGCCCAGAAAGTGAATGCATGGAGAATTAATTTTACAGCCACATTATGAAGTTTTCTAATTAGCTAACTCAAAGCTCTCTACCCAGCAATATCAGACTCCTTTGATTTGCAAAATTTGAAAACATTGTTCCATTTTTCCATCTTTTAACAAATAATAAATGCCCTTGTATGGATGTAAAATAGCTGCATACAGTTATATTCTTGCTGAAAAGCTTCTAGATTAGCAACAAAACAATGTCTGAACCCATGTTCTCAGCGTTGTTGGTAAAGTCCACCTTTAATTACTCAGCGGGGTTGTCTCTAATGGTTTAACAAAGGCTTTTGTGCTCCCTGCAGCTTGAATTATGAATTCAGAATACATAAGTGAGTATCACAATGCAGCATTATAGTGGTTTCCTCCTTGTTTAGAGCTAATGGTTCTGACCTTGAAGCACGTCAGCCTCTCAAAGACAGACTTCACTTAACAAGGGCTGCTGCTCCCTGACTTTCACACTCAGATGAAGGTGACCCGTAAAGAATGTACCACTTTAATAAACGTGTTCGTGACTTATCTGGAATGCATGAACTAATAATTGCAAGAGTCAGCATGAATTAATGCATGAATAAATGCATGACATATAAACGCATGAGGGTCCATGCTAATTAAGAAGTATAATGTGTTAACTTCTAACTTGGCACACAAAAATTGAACATTAACTAACATATGTATCTGATAGCTTAATTAGCCTTTTTGGGTCAAATATCATTACTTGAAGACCAAGTGAGGACATGGTTACTTAATTTTGTTGAGTCTGAAGTCATTATATTTGGAACTGAAGTGGTTTTTAAGTCTTACTTAAGTAAGTGAAGTGATGTGGATATGTACTGTAGCCTGAATCTGTTATCAGACCACAGCTCTTCTTATCTACTCCTCCCCAACTCCTCATCTGTCCTCTGTCAGACTACTCTTTGGATCCGGTTATGAGAAAATTTATTTCAGACGGTTACAGATATATGTGTTAATGGTTATGCAATAATATGTGGGGCTACGATTTGTCTAACTAATAATTGTTATATTCAATTAATCCATATTTTAAATGAACCCTCGGTGTATGCAGTGGCTGAACATCACTGAGGCAAAAAAGATCATGTTTTGGTTTAAATTGCCTGATTTTGTCACTACAAACACGGCTGGAAAATGTCATGCAGCTGTCATGCCATCGCCGTCACCATCCCCTCCTCCTCCCACTGAGAAAGTCAGCTCACGCACATACATACATGTAACCTGAATTTCAGTCACTTTGATACATATTGTAGAAATGTTGATGTTGTACGTATGAAATGAAAAGATTTAATTCATCCAGTGTTTGTCAATAGATACTACACCACCATTTTATGCTGCAAATGGAAGAGGACCCAGAAACATTAAGTAATTTTAGTGATATTTTCCCCAATGTATGTTTAACTTTATGAAAAATGGTAAAATGCCTTTAAAGGTTAAGAAGTTTTTCAGAAGAATGTGTAGAGAACTGGAGCTACATTTGGTGAGTTTTGTTGGTGAGAAAAGAGTTCATGAATTTTAAAAGATCCTGTCAGCGAACACTTTTTGTGTCAGAGCAAAAATGATTCACAGTTTATACCACTTGGATTATCATTGTGCTAACTGTGAGAAGAGTGAACTCGGTATTGTTAAAAAAAAAAAAAAGCTGTAATATCCGCTGAGTCATGGATTTATGAATCCATTAATTATTGATGTTAAGTTATGTACATATAAGTGTGACCAAAAAAGGGTAAAACTGCACAACAGTGTTTCATTTCCAAATTTTCTCTCCTTGATCAGGTTTGTTCTTTACAAAATCTGCTTAAAAATGGGCCTGTGTTTTTACAGTGATATCCTCAAATGTTAGTTTCAGAGTGTGACAAGTTTGCAGTCCAGCTGTCAGCTTCAGTTAAAGCCTGAACTTCAGGCCAGTCTGCATGAATGTGTGTGTAAGGGCAGTGGGATGCTGATGCTGAGTCCACTGGGGCGCAGACACTGTTAGGCTTTTTTAAGAGCTGTTATATGCACGCAAACAACACACACACACACACACACACACACACACACACACACACACACACACACA
>JAQLOL010000019.1:7361560-7384254 GCA_029783665.1 Naso thynnoides
GGGTAAAATCTATGAATTTTGTTTTAAATGTTATTTGAAATATACACTGTATGGTGTACTGTATAACAGTGTATAATACCTTTCATTACATCCAAGAGGCTAGGCTGCAGTAAGACAGTGTTGCGTTTGGGAGAAGACAAAGCCATGGACTTGGCAGACTTGAGCAGATGCAGCATGTTGGCTTGAGGACTGAAGTCGAGCTCAGGAGCTTTTTTCTTCATATCTATATGAACCCCATGGATACAGCTCCATATACCCTGAAAGGAAGACAGGAGAAGAAAGAAAATGAGAGGAAAGAAGAGGAAGGAAGGGGATAAGAAAGATAATAGAAGTTAATTTCCAACTCAATGACTTCACAAAAAGACAGTTCAAACATGCACAACACTAATTTCCTTGCATGGTAAATTAAGAGGGACCTCTGTGTCCTTTTCTCTGGAGCCTTTACTTCAAACCTTAACCTCATTTTGTTTTGTAATGTGGCTAGAAGAGATAATCGCCACTATTTTAGATGAAACTGCTTTCAGAGGCGCCTAGAAGATTAAATTTAGGTGATGATGTCACTGGAGGGGGGCTCTGAGTGCAAGGAGATGTTCTTCCTGGAGCCACTTAACCCCCAGTATCGCTGCTTGAACGGTATGCGCACACTGAGAGACGGACAGACAGACCCACACACACACACACACACACACACATTGCACTCTTTTTGTAAAACACTTTATGTGTGAAATGCTGCTCGTCTGGAATAAAAGCCCTGCCTAACACAGAGACATGACATATGAATAATGAAAGAATGGTCTGTCTGGATGTGCCCATTTCTTTTATTTTGTGTGTGTCTATTTAGGTGTGAGTGTGTGTGTGTGTGTGTGTGTGTGTGCGTACATCTTTCTATCTGTCTGCCATGTGTGTGTGATCAAACCTGTTCCTCACCTTTCTGCACGGGTGTTACCATTTTTAACTTTTCCAGACCAGACTTGTGTTTGTGTGGGTTAGAGATAGAGAGAGAACTTTGTGTGAATCTATACAAGTGTATGTCCACATCATCCTCTCAGCTTTTGATTCCTCTGTCCTGCCATCCATTTGCCCAGCAGTAAATTCATCTCTGTCTCAGTTGAGCTCTATTGTCACTTCTTTCCTCTATCACCACACACACATAAAACCAAAGTCCTTCCATATTTCCTCTATATAACAGTAACTACTGAGTGTGTTTCACACATACCATGTCTTACGGATTTGTATTTTCTCTTGACACTAATGGTCATGAGAGTTTCCCTTTTTGCACATTCTTGTTTGCAATCATACTACATTTGAAGAACCATGAAGATGAGGCAAACTAAAACAAAGAATAAAAATTAACTTCTTTGTCTGACATGCAATTCTTTGCATATAACAAGACAGCAGAGGAGTCAGTTTTTTTGTGTTTAACAGTGTAAAATTAAAATAATTAAATGCCATAAATGCTGTATAACTGTCTTCAAAGCCATGATTATAGTATGTGCTAAGGTTTTTTCTCTTGTTTAATATTACCGCAGTTAAGTTTTGTATCTTCTGCTGATTCTCTGTGTGTTTTGCCCACTCTAGGGTTATCTCATTCTCTTTTAGGAAAGTCTGCAAGTCAGATATGCTGTTTAAACGTCAATAACATTACAAGAAATTCCCATCCGAGTCCTAATATTGACATTGCAACCACCAGTGTGTTCTAACATTCTGAATCAATAGCGCACATCGGTACTTGCACTCTGGGAAACTGTGTTTGATCAGTAAGCAGCATTCAGCACTACAAATTCTAATTACAACATCTGAAAGTACTATCTCAGAGTTAGAGAGGTGGGGGGTGGGAACTGCTACCCAGGAACCAAAACTAGACCCCTTTTCCTGCTGTCAAAACGCAGGTAAAGTTCATGGGAAAGGTTCCTGTAGTGGAAAAAGGTTTCTTGAATACATTTCCTTTTGCTTACCCTACTGATGGTGAAGAGCAGACCCGGCCTTCCGGAGCAGACACCAGTGAAGCAGTATCTCAGCCTCCAGTAGAAAAGGTGCTCAGAGATAAAGGTGAGGATGGAGAGGCCCATGGCTGTGGCCAGCATGTAGAAGACACCCGCCATGTTGTCCACGTCCAGCTGGCTGGACATCACTTCATTTTTCTCATTGTGGCAGATCCCAGTCAGCCACTGGGCCTCCAGCTCCTCCATCTCACCTGTTGGAAAGGTGGAGAAAAAAGCATAGTGGAGTTTTCACATGGCTGCAGGTAGGTGTGAGGAGCGAAGGAAAAGGGAAAGAAGAAGTGGAAGAAAAAAACGAGGAAGGGGATGGGAGGAAGTGGGAATAAGAGATGTATGGTGACAAAAAGGGCGTATCATTACGAGGGAAGACGGAGAGGAGAGGGGAGGAGGGGAGGAGGGGAGTGAGGTGGAGTGGTAAATAGATTGTAATGGAAAGTAGACAGGAGGTGGAGTGAAAAAGGGGTTGTAGGAGGAGGGAGAAGAATTGATAGTGATGGAGTGATAAGGAAAGATGGGAGGAATTATTACAAGACTGAGTGTGCCTGTGTGTCACACGTGCATGCCGGTGTTTGCCCTGAATAAAAAAGGCCGGGTGTGAAGCGAAGCACTTTAGTGGTTTTAGCAGTTTGATTTCTGACTGGCTTATTCTCTTTCTTCCACTCACACCATCTCGCAGCTTATTATACAGAACAATCTTGAGGAGTAAACATACCAGGACACGACGGACACACACACACACGCACACATGCCCACAGACACGCACACAAAGCCGCACAGAGTAATGATGATGAAATGGTGTGTTAAGACTAGCCCCTGATAGCTTTCTGACAGAGAGAGGGAGGAGAGAGGGGGAGTGTAGGGGGAAGGGGAGGAAGGAGGAACTGCAATAACGCTAAAGGCGTGGAACAAGTTTGAAAATTAAAGTTCAAGGCTATGTCGCTGAGATGGTGCACACTGTGCGTCTCACCGTCTCCTATGATGCCCAGTATGGCCAGATCAACCAGGCGTTTCCAGTAGGATCCTTTCTGCAAGGCGATACCATAACCTGTGGTGGCAAAGATGTAACCACTGCCGATGGTGACAAGCTTGCATCCGTCGTCTCTGCCTGCCATGTAGTTCAGCACTGCAGCATCATATATGAAGGCATCCAGCTTTCTGTAAGACAAGGAAATGTTCTCAATTTAGTGTCTTGACCAGAGGATTCCAGCTTAAGGGTTGGAATCCCTCACAGGGATTAATAAGAAATCTGAGCGGCTGCAACATGATTAATATGAAAAGACAAAATAACATAATTCTGCCACACAACTTCAGGTATTTGGGTTTATTTCTTTAACCTTTTCTGATATACTGAGTGTTTTTCTTTTAACAATTCATGCTTCTAAAAACTACTCATTTAAAACAACTCAGGGAAACTATCTGCCTGTTAACATTTTAGGAATACGCTTAGTTGCTATCTTGCCATGAGTTAGTGATAAGATAAATATAGATCTCATGTCAGACTCTTTAATATAAAGCTAAAACAAGAGACATCTTAGCATACAAACAAATGAGATATAACATGTTAATTAAAGAGTTTAAGAGCTGCCTGTAGTGGGATTATGTTACAGACTAAGGACAAAGCAAGGCTAGCTGTTTAACTCTTTCTAGTTTTCATGCTGTGCCAAGCTGCTGTCTGTGGTCTCACAGTAACAGAGCTGCATGTATACAGACACTAAAGTGGTACCAATCTTGTAATCTAACAGTCTGCAAGAAAATTAATGGGAGTATTTCCCAGAATGTGGCACTATTCCTTTTAAGAATGGTTCTGTACATGCAGGTCACAACACGCCTGAGGGGCGATAAGATGTAAGAAAATGTTAATTCTCTTTAACAAAAAAAAAAAGTTTTTAGACATTTCTACATTTATTTAATTTAAAAAATCTCTTAAAAATAAGTGAAAAAAGAATAAAGGGACACATTTTTCCACCTTATGACTCAATAGGTTGTTTTCTAAATGAAAATACATCTTGAAGGAAAAAAAATTTATCAATTCTGTGTAATATTAACAATAACTGCTTTGTATCTATTTGGGGTTTGTTGTCATTTGATTGTAAAAGAAAACAAGAAATAAATGCTTCAGAATTCATAATAAAGGCCACAAAATGGCAAGTTTTACCACTGGTATTAACATACAGTGTAGTGACAGCAACAATGTTTCTCAGATCCATGAACAAACCACTTGGTTTACGCCAAACGCTCTGTTTTCTCTGAGCTGAAATTCTCAGCTTAGGCTCGGAGTCTGCCTGAGAGTACTCTCCGGTGTGCAAGCTGGTACAGTATTCAATATTCTGGCATACGAGAATGTCTTTGTTCACACTGAGCTGTGATTTTTTACTTGCAGGTTTTGCCATTATTCTGACATGACAAGTTGAATTCAGCCAAAGGGGCCCCAATTTGTATCTGACGCCACAATCCCCGATGTGGGCCCGATTCATCTGAGCTCAGCAAAAACAGAACCTTGATGTATTACTGTTAACCAAGCACAATGCAACAAGAGGCAGATATCGCCAGCCTATAGCAGCAGAAACCTGTTTATGACTTAATTATGAAACAAGGAAAAAAGGAAAAAACAAAACAACAAAAAAAAAAAAACGGGGGTTATATAACCAAATGAATACACCCTGGTACTAAGCAACCCCCCTGGGCTGCTCCATGTTAGATATGTATGCATTTATACAAATCACTTTGAATTGAAGTGTTCACCGAAGGGCATATGTTAAAGTCATTGAGGATCTGTTTGAAAACTGCAGAAACAAATTAAGACTATACATTCACTGAAGTGCACTAAGCATTTGAAAAAAAACACTGTAGATTTATTTGAAATGTGATGCATTTTGCGCCACAGCCCTTTTCACAACTTGACTAAAATTTTTACTATGACTACCACTTTCCTCAGCATAAACAACCCATTTTGCTGAGGAAATGAATTAAACACTTACAATTCTGCTGAACACATTAATTATACAGTTTTGATGTTGTGTAAACAATACCCAACGTATGAGATATGAGAAACAAACTTTTTTTTATTTTATTAGCAGTATCAATTGCAGAGAGGCAAAAGCAAAAAGTAAAATTATATTGGGAGAAAATACCCCAAAGATCAAAGCACATAAAACTAATGAACAAATAAAAGCACTGCAGCCATTCCTCCATTAGTGTGTGTTTAGGAGACAGAATAAAAAGGTAGCAAACTCCAGAACAAATTACACTCTGCCTGTTTTGGCAGCTCCCTCTTTCCAGCAGCAACAAGACTCAATAATGAGCACTTGCAGACACTGTCTGCATTTTACCGCCAGTGACAGAAACACTAAACACAGTTACTGCAGCATTTTAGCATGAGCTAGTGTTGGGCCCCACGGGGCTGCTTTTCTATGTGATGTCAATGTCTTTTTTTGTTTGTTTTCACATGTTCTTAAGTATATACCCTGTCTGCAAACAGAATTACCCTCTCAGGCATAATAAATGTCAACTTGACATGAGTTAGCTTGACAGGTTTACAGTACCCAGTCTTGAGGCTGACCAGCGCATCCTGGACACCACTCTGATGGTATTTGGTCATGTACTGATGCATATCTGGATAGTTCTTCCTGATGTTGCGCTCGGTGCTGCCGTTAGGAACTGTCCCGAAGCGAAATGGAGGGGAATAGGAGTAAGGACTCTGGAACTGCAGGGAGAGAATGAAGGAGAGAAAAAAGAGAGACAGGCTGTTTATAGAGGAAATTGACAGGAGGTGACAGGATCACAAAAAAGACAAATGCAAATAAAAACAAGCAGGCTTAAACACAAACTGCAAGAGTGAGAGACAGCCAGGAAAGACAAAGTAAGAGAGAACAGAGACAAAAGGAGTCTACGTAACAAGGGGGTCAAAAGTGTTGAAGTGAAGGAGGGACACAGAGAGAGGAGGAGAGAGGAGGAAGAGAGGAAAGTGACAAGAAGAGATGGAGGAGAGAGGAAGAGGAGGAGGGAGAGACAGTGGAGTGGACTCATCAGTCATCATCATTGTGTGTCCAGTCTAGCGTAAGACTGGCTGGGGTTCTGCTGACACTGCCAGCCTCTGCTAACTACACACACACACATACACACACATCCAAACATAAACACACACAGGTCTTTGATCTATGCAGCCTGCGTGTGTGTGAGTCTGCGAGCGCCCTAAGGTCTGCTTAGCTGGCAGTGTTGGTGTGGTGACAGCTACGGCCAGAGGGTTTGGACTGTTGAAGCTCAAGGGCACTCCCTGGAGAGTCCTGTCTGGCCGCAGGGCTGGCATCCATTACAAGAGCAACCCTGACTGTGAATGTGTTTAGTTTCTCATGTGTGTGTGTGTCTTTGCATGTCCATATGTGTGTAATCCCACCTTCTTGTCAGACAGTCCAGTGACTTGGTCCACGAACTCTTCCTGGATCATAAAGGCAGCCAGGTTGGCAGTGTAAGAAGCCAGGAAGATGACGGCAAAGAAGGCCCACACTGACACGATGAATTTACTGGTGGTGCCCTTTGGGTTCTGCACTGGAACAGAGTTGTTGAACACCAAACCCCACAGCAGCCATATTGCCTTACCGATGGTGAACGATGGACCATGTGGGTCTGAGAGAGAGAGAAGCATAGAAGCAGAGGGAAAAAAAGTGGAAACAAAAGACTATGTTGTGAAGAAACAAGAAAAGCCAAAACAGGTAAACCTTAACTTACATTTTCATGTAGCCAGTCCTGTAATATTGTAATAACCTACTTAACGGCATGATTTTCTGTCTTTTCCTCTGAATTTCTCACTGCTTAACTGTTGTCAAATAGAAGCTGGACAAATATTGAAAAGTGTCATCACAGAGGTCATATTTTTGCAAGTCATCAAACATGCCACCATCTTTTAACTGCAAGAAATTTTCCTGAAGAAAAGTTAAAACAAATAGTTCAGTAACCCAGTTTAAGTGCATCATGCACCCTTCAGAGAAGTGACATTGTGAGAACAAATTAGACAGCCTTCATTTGCTGTAAATGTTATTTATGCCTACGGCTCATAAATATTGGAACAGTCATTATGGACAACGCTCATTTGCTTGGGTTACGAGCATAATCAGTAGATGAAGAACAAACCTTGCTTTGCCTGACTAGATCGTCCTTCACCTTACCAAGTCAAAGCCATAAACTAATGTAGTAATGAATCCCTGTATAAACAACTACAAAAAGTTTTTCAGACTAGTAACTTCCACCATAAAAACAAAAACAAAAACAAAACACAATTCATATTTCCAGCCTAGGGCAGAAATGCAAGACGAAGGGAACTCCTAATGGGAATCAATAAAAATGCTATGTTAGAAACGCAGACCACACAACCGTCCACGATGCGACTCTGGCTGGGGCTTTTGTTGCACCTTTCTCCCTCCGTATCTGCTCTTGTGTCCTGTCTGGCTCTACATCATGCTTTCCCTTCGAAGCAGACAGGTCTCCGCGCTGAGCTAAGCTAACCAGTCTCATCTTATTCTTGGCAAGGAAGCAAATAAGAGCATTTCTCAAACTGACGAACGACTCTTTAAACGATGCAATGTTTTCCTAGAAGGGAAACTATTTGCCAAAGTGTAAATGTTGTGATTGAGCCTAATGGTTTATGCATTTGTTGTACAATCAGAGCATAAGATGAAAAATTATCAAACTTAACACTCTGTATAGCTGAAAGAAAACTAAAGAAAAAAACATAACTATTGCAACACCAGGATTTACCTTTTGCTCATTTAAAATTAAACTACTCTAAAATGTAATTTTGAGTGCACACAACGCCAATTGACTGACTCAGGGCAGCTCCTGCTCCACATTTTAGATGTAGCCTGAGATTACAGTGCTGGTGATTAGCTTCAGGAGAGAATTTTAACTTTTCTGTAACACTACCTGAACTTTCTAAAGTCAGAGCAATAATAGGTCAATTCTTTTGTCCCAGGTAAATCTTGGATTTGTGCTTCTTTCTCCAGGGAGCAGTGATTGATGTGATATTTCTGATCGTGTGTGTGTGTAAGCCTACCTTTGCCTTGGGCCAAGTTGCGATTGAAGCCCAGCGGACTCACAAACTCAAAGAGGAAGACGGCGATGGCTGTGACAATGAGCAGCATCACAAACATCATCACCCAAACTGATGCACTGAAGGGCTCTGAAAAAGAGACAGGGGGGGAGAGAATTGCAGAGAGTTAAAGAGAAATGAGTACATGAGGCAGAGAGACACCTTGGAGGAGCAGGAGATGCATGAAAAGTGAGAGACAAAGCGAAGGAGGAGACAGACTCGATAACAGAGAACAGGGATGAGGGGGAGGTAAGGTGAGGAAAAGATGACAGACAAGACACAGAGAAGGGGAGACAGGGAAGACAGGCGAAGAGAGGGGAGGGAGGGAGGAGAGGGGAGGAGAGAGGAGACAGGGAGTTAGTCACAGAGAGTTTGACGGAGCACATTTCCATATTTCTCATTATTCCCTTGGATGAGAGCTGAGAGAGGGAGAGGCCTGGGGCGGGGGAGATGGTAGAGGAAGGGGGGAGAGAGAAGGAGGGAGAGAGAGAGAGAAAGAAAGAGACAGAAGGGGAGAGAGAAGAATCAAACTCCAAGTGATCTGATGTGCCCTGCTGTGGGCATGTGTGTGTGTGATCTACTTGTGTGTGATCTGTGCACGTGCATGTGTGAGAGTGTGAGTCTGCATGTGTTCAGTGTGAGGCAGGGCAGGAGTTCAGAGAGCGGGATGAGTGCCAGAGACGCTGAAGCCAGACAAATTCTATGTATGCATGTGTGTGTGTGTGTGTGTGTGTGTCACTACATGTCTAAGTATGTGACTGCCAGAGTTAGCCAACCCTGAGAGATTGTGCACCGAGGTGCCTCTAATATGAGTGCGAGAGATACTGAACCGTCACTGATACCAAGACCCAGGCTCAACACACTCTCACTCACACACACACACACACATGTATGCGATGTGTTTTCATGTAAATACAGCCAAAAAGCGTTCACCCTTTAATATACAAGTACGTACGGCCAAAGCTCATTCATTCTCCACACATCCGTTATCCAAAACACAAGTGTCCTAATATATTCCCGCACTCTCACACACACTTTTTTTTCCTCATACACATGCATAGTGACACATGGCTTTATACACAGGGACCAACACACGCATGGTCCAATACATTTCCTCGCTCCCTGTCTCGCTCCAATGACAATACAAGACATTAGGCGAGCACAGAGGAGCGCTTCAGTTTCTAGTCATCTGAACAACTGGAGGGAGAGGAGGAGGAGGAGGAGAGGAAAGGGGAGCATCAAGAATGCTTTGTTTGAGCTGACTTTTCAAAAAACAGCTGGCACACTCCACTTCCTCTGCGCTGCGAGAAATATTAATGTGTTGAGGGTGTTGAGGCCCAGATAAAGTTGGGGTACAAGTGGAACTTGGCCAGCATATACTGTGTGAATAAAATATTCCATTTTATGTGCAGGATTTTGCCGACATGTAAACACCTCCCTTCTTTCTGCTCCCTGCGTCACTAGGGGACAGACAAAGAAAAAGAAGAAAGAAAAAAAAAAAGGAAAGAGAGAGGTAATTTATGGTTAGGGAAGACAAAAAATGAGTGATAGATGTACCGAGGAAGGCAGAGGGAGAGACGGTCCCATTGCTACGAGACACCATGACGCTGATGCCAGTCTCCACAAAGGGCACTGAGAAGTCAATGACCTCCGACCTCTCCTCATTGATGGTCAGGGAACCGACTGCCATCACTGCCTTCTTATAAACCACCTGGTAGAGAGAGGGAGAACAATAGTTACAGTGAGTGCATGACTCACTCTCTGTACTGACAGCAATAAATATAGTGAGCTCTGTAAATATTTGGACAACATCGGACGATTTCTCCTTTTTATTCTCGATGTGAAATATCACAATGACTGAGGGTATAAGTGCAGGATATCTGTAGTTTGAGGGCATTTTTATACATAAAAAAAAATCGAAAAGGTTAAAAATACAGCTGTCTTTTTCATAGTGTCACCATTTCTGCCTGTCTGAATGTATTCTGACAGATGCATATTCTCCTTATACACGTCATTTTTAGTATGTAGTAAAATGTCATGTTTCCTCTTATTTAACTGTTTAAAGGCCTCTAGCCGTCTTCTCCCGTAAAAGTAACCACAATCTATGGATCAAAATGTCAGGTTTCATCATCAGACGTTTCAGTTTCAACCTTTAGGGACTTTACTGTGGCAGCACTTAGCTTTAATTTAATCCAAATGAATAAATCATTTCCAGAAAAAATAAACGATAGCAATCAAGCCTCAAGGCATCCTGCTCCCAGTGAAGAGCTTCAGAATTTGTACTCTATAACTTACAGGTTTCTAATGAAAGAGTCTGACTTAATGATGATTAATTAGGGTTATTATGGTGATTTACAGTGGTCGTATTTAAAAACATAAACCTTTTCAACTCCCAGAAACAAACTTCAACAGCGTTCCATTTACAGCATGTATACATGCATATACACATGTATGTATATGCATATATATATATATATGTATGTGTATTGGGGATCTAGAGGCAATTTTTTAAAAATTTCATTTGTTTATTTTATTTCTCTCATTTGTTTGTTGTTTCTTGCTTGCCAGTGGCTGACACAGTGTTAGTAGTCGTGCTAAAGCAAACTCTCACCCTCTGTAGTGATACGTCCCTTGTGCTCTTGAGGTCTCAGGTTACTTTGCGTGTTACAAGTCAATAAAGTCAAGATCTGACAGAAGATGTAAACATTAAAAAAAAAATTGGAGGGGTTCTTTAAGGTTAACTGGTGGGGTGACACCTTTTATTACAGTTGGGTCATAAAATGCAGCTTTGAAGGATGGGTCCAGTCATATATTATATATACTTTATTTTTCTGTGCCACTGTGTTTTCTGTTTTTGTCAAAATTTGTCTATTAAATATGCCTCCTTGAATAATTAGTAAAATAGATAAATAGTTTGAAATTTTGAGAGACACAGGATGCTTAATTTATTTCTTGCAGAGATTAAAATGATCAATATATGGCCACTAAATACAAAGCTACAGAAAACCGGGGTTAGCTTAGCTTTGCATAAAAACTTGAAGCTATACCTGGAAGACATAATGTAATATTAGTAAGTTTTAGAGGTGCTGGTGGGTAAATTTTGCATAGTCGGACAGAGTCAGGCAAGCGGACTCCCTTAATTTCAGTCTATATGCTAAACTAAGCTAATTGACTGCTGGCGGCAACTTCATACTTAATCGCACAACCATCAGAGTGATATTGATCTTCTCATCTAACTTGGCATGAGAGCCAATGAGTGTATTTCCCAATAATCACACAGAAAGTCAGAGAGACAGACTGATTTGATATTGAGGAAAGTAACAGACAGGTAGGAAGTACCTCTCCAACCATGCCGTTCCACACATTGTTGATCTTCTTGCCATGTTTCCCATTTGTGACAAGGTAGAGGTCATACGTGAACTTGACATTTCTCGCTATCTTCTTCAGAATGTCAATGCAGAAGCCCTTGCAGCACTGCTTGATGTAGGACCCTCCTGATGTGCTGTTACTGTAACATAAAGACACACACACACGCACACACATGCAGAGTAAACATAATTAGGTCATATGTGTTATTTTAAAGGACACTTTCAGTGGTACAGAGGCGAGTATGTGAGGTGTGACTGCACTTTTGTAGCCTGCTCTCTACTCATCTGGTAGTTCCATCAAACTGTAAAACTAGAATTATGACAGTGCAGAGTAACCATAAATACAGCTGAGGGGCAGAGTTAACTTGTACGGTGTGTTTGAGAGTGTGTGTGTGTGTGTGTGTGTGTGTGTGTGTGTGAGAGTGTAGGTGTGTGTGTTTCCCATAGTGCCTGAAAACACAGGGGTACTGAGCAGATGCTGCCGGGCTTTAAATAGAGCTGGGCTGTGCAGAACAACCAACCCACATGATTAAAATATCAGCTGTCCTTCCCCTCGTCTCCCTCCTCGTTCCTTTACGCTGTCCTCTTCTCCCTCCCTTCTCTGTGTTTCTCTGATTCTGTCCGTACAGAGGACTTTACCTCTCCGAAACTCACAGCATACCTGCATACATGCAGTGCAGCAGCCACACAGGAAGGATGCACAGGGACGAAAAAGGATAATTCTGTAAACTTATCTGACAGCCATCCCTGAGGACCTCAGAGCAGAGAGCTTAACTCAATTGTTGGATCAAATGATTCTCATAAGCTATTAAACCCTACCAGCATTTTCAAGAGTATTTCCATGAAAACTTAATTCTGTTCCATTGTCAGCCATCTCAGTTACAGAATATATGGACTGGAACAGCAACTCTGTGACCTTTTCACATGCCATCTCAACCGAATCCAATTCAAGAGAAAGTTCATAAAGAACTGAGGGATGCACACACAGAGAACAAAGAGAACGACTGCCAAAGAACCAAACCATCAAAGGATTAAAAGATCTTTTAACAGAAGCAAATGTATCTGCAGCACAGCATCATTAGCATGCAAGTGTGTGAGAGAGGGAATGAGCATTAAAATGCATACGTGTATGAGTCTACAACTACTGTACTGTATGTGCCCCAGGTGTTCTAATGCACACATACTGTATACATAAGCTGCTCCCAGCTGAGCCCTCTCTGTGTCCTTATGTCACTATGTAAACACACATACAAAAGCACACATACAACAGCAACAACAGCAAACAACCCAGCAGACTCCCAGAGAAACACAGTACATCTGTTTGATTCATGTCATACTTTTGTGACAACAAACACACACAAATGACATGACATAGTGAATGTAGCACTCACGGATGGCTGGATGTATTTACGCATGTATGTACGCATGTAAAGGAAGCATGGGTGGCTGGACACAGAAACAGCAAATGTAACGTAAAAACGTCGTCATGGCCTGTGATCTCTCAGTCTTCCTCAGCGACCGCTATGGATAAAGGTTACAAATCGGTTCACATGTGGAACTTTTCAAGTGCTGTGACTGAGTCCACCAACTGTCTATGCATACAGAGCTGTGCTGTCATGACTGCATGGCTCAGAAACTCGATGGCTATTGTGTCGCATTTCATGTCCGTTTTTTCAGTCTACTGGCGTTTTTTCAATGGCACTTTTGACCACGCCGAGTCAAACCATGCCGCGCTGATTTACATTTCCATTACCACTATTACTGTGCCAAGCTGTGCTGAGCTGCGCCTGATACCACCCTAACCCTAACCCACCTCCAAGCGAGCTACATTGACGTCAGGAGGGCTTCGTCATCGTTCAGTTTCATCCCTGCTATTTTCGCCATGCCTGGAAAACTTACTAAACTGGTGGGAAGCGATTCATTTACTGCAGCACAGAATTCAGTCACACGCCGCCAGACATATGCCCACTCTGAACAGAAACACAAGTTTGTCCAATTAGTTTTGAGCCTCTGAAAATGGGGAGACCTTGTACAGAAATGCCTGTAATTCCTACAATTGCAGAAAGCTGAATACCAGATCGTTTAGTGAAATTATTATCTGAACCAGGCAAAAAGAGTCTACCCTCCCTACGCTGCGAGGTGAAGTTTTTTACTTATGATCTTCACTTTCTGACTCTACAGCCTCATGGAAATGATAACCCTAACTCAGTTCCTCATATTATAAACTAACCAATTTTGTTAAGTCATTTGGTGCTTCTAAAGCCATTATATTATGCTGAGTGGAACAAGCCAAGCCAGCCCATGTATATGGAAAAATGTCAAATGTGACACAAAAGCTTATCACATGCTGAATTCTTTTTGTTCAAAAAAGTTCAGAAATCTAAGAAAAAAGTAATTACTGCTGAGTTTTTTGAGCATCCCTTGTGGCCAGCATGACTATCCTGTCTTATCAGTCCTGTTTTATCCTATCCTAATTGCTATTCTGGAAAAAGAAACAATTTTCTATTGTCCCATTGAAAATTTGACAAACATTGAAATTATCACAATAAAGCTGCCAGTCATGAATAGAATATAATGAATAAAGAAAAAATTTTAGCTGTGCGTTTGGAATTTGTTGCAGCCAAGTGATCAAGCAGAAATCCAAAACAGATGCAGCACTCAACTGACTGTACACAGATGAGCATAACTGCAGACTTCAGCAGAGAGAAACAATGCTGCGCTGTGCTGTCATGAAGGGGCTCTTCTCAAGGTGTCCATATTTAGCCAATTGGAGCAAGATGTCCAAGGGAAGTTCTTATTTTTACTGATGTTTGAGAAATACCTCTGCAGTGTTTACCCACCTCAGAAGGCCTGCCACCTCTTTTCCCCTCCAGTATAAAAATACCCTTACTATTTTAAGACTTTATTTAAGGCATGCATCTGTAATGAATTATAACACATTATGAACATATATAACACATTATAAACACATATAACACATTATGAACACACTAATGCGTTATAGATGGTTATGATTATAGCAATAGTTCTCCTACTTATAACTATGATTATACACCACTCTATGGCCATTAAAATGCACTATAAGTATGTTCATAATACATTATAGATATATGCTTTAAGTGTTGCCAATTTTTTTTAAAGAGAAGGGTAAGAGGAATTTTTTTTTGACGTGTTACAACTGAAACAGGAGACTTGACAGCTTTTTGTAAAGCAGATTTGTAAAAACAAACAACAATATGTAACAAATAAAATGTAAACATTAAAATGAAACGCCTTAATTGATAAATGGTTCATTTGAGGGATAAAAAAAGCTTTATATAAATGAAAATTAGTTCCACTGTGATATAAATTTAAATCACTTTGACCAAATCTTAATCTAAAAGGATTATTTAAGCCATTCAGCCCACTGCTATTGTTGCAGTGGAGAAAAAATAGACGCAGTATGCAGTAGGGTTGTGAGAGGGGAGATGAAAAAAAGTGTGTGTTTGTGTGTGTGTGTATACATATAACAAGTAGCAAGATAAAGTCAATTTGTGAGATATTTCCATCCCATTAGCCTATACTGATATCGTGAGTGACTTAGTGCACTGATAACAGATAGCAAAATATTTCTGAAACGATCATGTCAGATAAAGACATGCTAAAAATAAGAATAGAAAATCTGAAGTAAACAAATACGAGGATGTTTTTTTAAATAACAGGTGCACAGAAAGGATATGGGAAATAGGCATATTCAGGGAAAAGAGGCATTTTTCACATAAGATTACACGGAGTAATTCTGCTGCCCCCTGGAGAGGGAAGGACATTTCACTATTGGGGAGCAGAAGAAAGGGGAGTCAAGGCCGGGTGAAGTGATGACGTAGCTGCCGCTGGGAGTGGAGAGCTAAGTGGCCTGTTGTAGCTGAGAACAGAGGCTGGCGGGTACAGAAAGACCGTAACTTGCAGATATGCAGGTGTGACTCCCTGAGGAGCCTTAAATGCCAGGACAAGAATTTAGAATTTTATGTCAACAGCCACTGGAAGCCAATGGGAGGGGGTTTACACATGGGAAGGTGACAAAGGGGATCTTGAGCAGGTTGACGACAGGGCAGGCTGCAACGCTCTGAATGCTTTGTAGCTGCTGAACAGGATAGTTTACGAGCCAGGCTGGGTGGGAGTTGCAGTAGTCCAGATGGGAGATGACAAAAGGTTGAGCAGCATCCCACATGAAACATCTTTTCATTTTCTGTCTCCAGGTAGTGCTCAGGCTAGGAGCTTCTTATCTATATATTTTTTTCCCTTTTTTTTTTTCTTGCACAAGGATAAAGTCAGACTGCAAAATGCTGGAGTTAGGCTAGGTTTTGGGTAGGAAACCAAAAAAGTTCTCAATTTTTAAATCTTATATGCCACTTAAAGAGATTTTGTCGCAAGATTTAATATATGGTGCAAAGTCTAGTTGTCAGTATGCTCAATAAATATTAAAACTGTCTCACCAAGGTATTATGCCTCTGTGACGGAGGGCAGGTGTTTGAAATTTTCCTCCCAATTCAATTGAATTGAAAAGCCACAAACTTAAACATGATGCACTTAAAACTGAAAGTTTCAAACAAACCATGAAATTGGTATTTTAAAAACCTTTCCATATACTGAATCTCGTGACAAAATTAGTTCAGCATCTAATTGTGTAATTAATCACTTCTTAAAACTTTAATAATGAAGTTTAAGAATTGAAATATTTTACTTTGAGAACCATTTACATAAATGTGTGTGATTCCCTTTCCACTCTTTGAATTTCAGGTCGCTAATTCAAGAATCAAGAAACTAGGTCATTTTTGTGGCAAAGAAACAAAATTTTGATTTAGCATAGGGTGAAGCTGAGTGTAGAGCAATGAATTAAAATTTCTCACGGTCTGAGAAGTTTAACTTCCTCGCACTGCACGCAACTACATCTTTTTGAGTAGAACTAACAATTAATGACATTGTGAAGTATTCTGTCAATTATTTTCTCAGTAACCCAATTAATGGCTTGTTCTATAGAAAATAATCAAATAAAGGGTTAGGATTAGATGACTCCCCCTTGTTCGTGTGTCATCTGCTCATCTGTCGAAAACAAACAAGTTTTGTTTTTTGCTTTTACAAGCATGTATAGTTTTTTTGTATTTTTTTTTTTTAAATTTGAATAGTAAATAGTTTACAGGCTTGTAAAACTTACATACTAGGCCACATTTTGATAATGTAGGTGCTCTAAAATCAGATAAAACCAAACATAGAAGTGCAACCATTACTAATTTATCACACAAGCACGCAGAACATTAATGAGATACATGTTTTTGTTCATATGCAATATGTACTGCAAAGGACAACAACAAGAATCAATAGTGATTAGTAATTGTAATTTTCAAAGCAAGCAACACATTCAGTGCATGTTAAACAACAGATGAATCACACTGCATTAATGTAACACTGAAACAAAGACCACAGTGAAAACCAAAAGAAATTTCGGTGGTAGCAGCAACAAAAATCAAGTACACCGACAGATTGGCATTAGCAAGCTGACAGCAGAAGAGGGCAATTAATTATTAATGCTGACAGAACTGATTATCCATGAACCAAATGAAAACTACTTTGCCATTACTTGTTTAAGTCTATGGCAGAATAGAGTTTTGCTTCAATGTAACTATGACAGAGAATACAAAATATTAAGCAATGTGTTGGCAGATCACTGATGCACATCTTGTACATCAGTCTTATTTGACATGCAGAGTGGTTAAACGGGAATTTGAAATGAGCTTCATTAACTACATTTGATTTGAAAATATACCTGTATTTTTCTCCTCAAGCCCCCCCCAAATATTTGGGGCTTTTTAAGAGAAATTTCTTTTGATAAAGAACACACATGTAGCAAAAAATCAAGTCTTAATATTCGTGAATTTATCATTAACTCTTGTTTCAGTTCCACCATGTGCATGTATTACCTTGTCAGCCACATGCATTTGGATTTCAGTCTGGAGGACAAACAGATGGTGAGTCATAGTTATATAAAGTAAAAATGAGTGGGCCCAGTGTAGCTCCTTGTAGAACAAAAGTGGACAAGCAAAGGGCAACCGATTGATAATTATGTCCTTAGACAAATGGAGACCAGTTTGAGAGGTGGGTTTCTCTTTTATTCCACCAAAAAAAGCAAAAAGAGATCTGATAGAGTGTATCAAATGCCTCCTGAGATCACCTTAAAACAACATTGCTAAAAGAACCCGTTTAATTCTGTTAAGCTTCAGCTTATTCTAGGAACAAGTGCTTGTCTAACCACCTGTAACGCCTCCAGTTCAACGATTGTCAGCTTTGTCTTAGTAATTTTGTGCAAGTGGTGTTTTGTAAATGGCCCTGGGGCAGTGGGTAGGTGTTCATCATGAGTGTGTGTCTACTTACTCTTTGACATGCTTGCGGCAGGGTACAGAGTTCCTCATGCAGGTGCCAGTGAGGATGTCCACATTGTCGACTATGACAAAAGGTTTCTCCTCCAGGGTGACAATGGAGAGATGGTTTTCATCCGCATCCTCGTCTCCGTAGGAGTTGTACCTTGGCCACACTGGGAACATCAACGACAACGTCCCATTCTCCCAACGTCCCATCTGAGTGTGTGCAGTGACACACAAACACAAACAAGATCAGGAATAGTCATCTTCATCAGTGTTTTGATTTTTTAATTTCCGGGCTTCTTTGTAAAATCACTGTGTTCATTTGTTACCTTCTCCCATTTCCTCTCACTGTTCAGAACAATGACAACCAATTTGGGGTTGGCCTGGTAACCATCTGGAGTGAAGGACAGGTCTCGCCCCTCATTCCATACGTGCATCATGTGTCTGAATCACAAAAAAACAGGCAAAGCTTTTACATGTGTTTGTTTTGCATCTGTTTGAGTGTTTGTGAGTTTTTGTGCACAAGAGCAGATAGATTTGGAGCAGCAAGTTAAGCACTCTCTGTAATCACTGCAAGAGTATCCTGTTCAAATCAATGCTGTATTCACCCACTGTGTGTGCTGCATGCATGACTGCATGTGTGTGTGTGTGCGCGCATCTATTTGTGTGTAGGAGGGGGAAGAGTCAGAGGCCACATATCTCTCCCATCAACATTCTGCATTGATTTCTTCACAGATACACGCCTGAAAGACAAGTCACTGGTGCAACAAGGCTGCCCTCACTCTCTTACTCACTACAGTTATCTCGCATACGCAAACAGATCCTTTTTGCTGAAACATTTACACATTCACTAAAGCGAAGCGGTAGAGGAGTAAATGAACCAGTATCATACACAGTAATATGGGATTAGGAGTACACTCAGTATCCAGTAGCCTAAAACACTATTTAGAAGGCGAGGGTGTTCTCAAAGTTAAGACTAAAAATTCCCACTGGGAGAAAGGAGGGCTGTCGGAGTAGGTTTACTAAAAACACCAAATCACGAGAGGGACAGCAGCTGCCCAAAAGAGACAACAGTTTTTCTTTATTGCCTTGTGTTCTGTTTTATTAGAAATAGTGTGATTCTTTCTGACACAGTGTCAAACAGAGTTGGTCGGGTGATGCTATATGACTGGAATATCATCTGCTTAAAACAGAATATTATAAAGACTAAATTTTATAGCCTCCCCACTGCCTTACAACATTTTTAACAGATACAGGCATGGTAGGACATGTGGCAACTGAAGATTCAGGTTTAGAGTAGAGATGTAGTATTTCTGAAAACAGAAATACATCTGGGTTCAAGGAAATGCTTCTGTAGTAGGAAGGATTTTTTTTTACAGTGATAAAGAGCAGAAATTTTATGTGAACAGGACAGGGCACAGGGCTATTAAAGATTCATGCATAAACTCAAATATTGTGACAGAAAGTCAAGGTACATGAGGGAGAGGATTTAAGTGCTACTTAGCATGCACCCTGCAGGTGAAAACAATGATAATTAGACTCCAAGTCAAACAGGTTTGATTTTATGTTGCCTCATCCGCTGGAAAGTTATCAAAGTTGACACATAAATATTGTTGTTAGACAGTGTATTAGCAAAGTGTACATTATTCATCTGTTTTTACAAAGACTTGGAAACAGGCCTTTCAAAGCAGGCTCCACTTACACTGGGTAGAGAGTAAATAAAAGGTCCCTGTCTCCCTTGTAGGCAGGGAGTGCAAAAATACCAAACAGCTTTGTGGTGAGTATGCACTCAGAGCAAACACAAATACATAATGACAAACCTACAGACATACACATAAGAGACACACTAAACTTGCCTTCGTCATTATAGATCGCAATGCTTTTGGCTATTAGCGACATGTCAAGAGAAATATATATTTCTGTGTTTGAAAAATCTTCCTGGCAAAGCAGGTGATGCCCTTGTCACAGCGCATTGCCACAGCTGAATACATATAGCGGAAACACTGTTGCAGTCTATTCTGGGAAAGCGCTGTCTCCTCCTATTTCAGGTTTGTTGCCATATTTGTAGAAAGATTTTGATCAAAACAGATGAGGCTGGTGTGTTTTTGAGGCATGTGAAACAGGCAGATTATACATCATATATTCATTTTAATATTCATAAATATCCATACAAACATGTATATTCATGTATTTTTGTGATCCCTTGTGATGCTGACAAGACAAACATGACAGAGGCTCCATGATTTCTACATTTCTGTATGCCAAATTATTTGCAATAACTTGAAATTCAATTGTAGTTCTAATAGTAGCATCAGCCGCAATGCAGACACATAAAAATGCCTGCTCTTGTAAATGCCATCTTGAAAATGTAGGGCCAAACTTTGTGTGGAGAATTTCTCTATTATTGAAGAACTTGGCCATTGTGTTAGGGCTTTCTAAAAGTATGAATAAAGAAGGAAGAGAGGCTCTTCCCAAACTCTGTATTGTGTCAGGGAGCATCTTTCAGGGGAAAGTGACAGCTTAGGGGTTTGCATGGTACACTGGTTCCATCAAAAAGAATAGCCTTTTAAAATTTACAACACGAACAAGCCTTAATGAAAACCTTTACAATTGTGGAGACCAAATACGCTGAACCAGAGTCTAAGACACGAATGCCCACCAGGTGAGAAAGACGGGATCCAACAGAATTGATAGTGTCTTTTAAGTGGCAGATTATGTCCTCTCCACCTCATATTGTTTGTATGCACACTGCGGCAAGATTTGTATCTAGACTAATGTATGCAGACTTCTCAACACAACCTTACCACTTTCAAATCAGGGCAGGGAAATCCAACCTGTCAGTTTAGTATCGCAAAAACTGGCTGCAGTTGTTTTGACAAATACGCAAATGTTCTCTTATAAGTTAGTAAAACAAAATGAGGTACCCCTGACAAAAAGAAAAAAGACTGTTCTGCTCCTACTGAGGTCTGAGTTATATTGGATCAACCTGTCAACAACTCAAGTATTGCATATGCTTTGATATATACTGTAACAGTCTAATAAAAAGGGGAGAAAAATGGAACAATAAAGCCATAATAGTTAAAATCACACAGTGGTTCTTATTCTAATGAGGCAACTGATAAGTCACCATGTGTGCAGAGTCGAGCAACCTGTCCTTCGTGTTGTCAGTCAGCTTTAGATAGATTTCTAAATATATAATTATATTTTGGCTATGTCTTATTCAAGATGGAGCCACACTCATGTAAAAAAAACTCAGAAAGCAATTTAATCAACAGATTCTGTATCGCTACAGCTTAAAATGTTCAGCATGAATGTGCCTGTGCGTGTCTGTGTGCGCTTACTCGTCCCTGGCTTTTCTTTGAAGGATGTGACTGTGTCCTTCACAGGGATTTCAGAGAAGAGTACATATGCAGACACATACTGGCAGGAATACGTGCATGTACACACACACACACACACACACATACACACACACACACACACACACATACACACACACACAAACACACACACACACACACACACACACACACACCTACTAACACATACATGCCACCCACAGAGCAACGTAACGGAAAAAAGACAGAACAAAGCTACTAAATGCTGCTTTAATCCTGACTTAATGGTGAAATCAGTCATGTGAAACAAGGTGCACATGCACACACACAGGCACGCACGCACGCACACACACACACACACACACACACACACACACACACACAAGCCTCTAGTTATCACAGGCCAGCACCAACATGGAGGTCTGCCTGAAGTTCTGCTCATTGTCTCTCAACTAAAGCAGGAGAATGAGCTCATGCGAACAAACATGCACACAAGAACAAACAGCATTAAATGTCATTAGGCATCATAATGTTTAACACTGCTGTCATCTCTGCTTCTGTTCTCACCTCTACCCCTCCCACCCCCCTTTAATAGAGATTATGTAAGACTGCAAAACCCTCAGTTACAAAGACAAAATTATCTAATTTCCTAAACTTTGATCTCTTTAGAGTCTTGCACACACGCACACACACATACACACACCTGCGCAGTGCACTAGGTGGGAGCTTTCCCGGGCTCCTGTCTGAAGGGGTGCTGTAGCAGCTGCTCTGGGCCTCTGGGAGCTCCCCTTTCTCCCGCAGCATGGAGGTGGCTGCAGAGGATATGATGCCCACCCCATCCCGGACCCGCGTGTCTAGCGGGTACTCCCAGTCGTCATAGGAGACAGAGATCATACCCAAGGGAAACATCTGAGGGGAAAGGAGATGAGATCTAAGACGTGGCACATATGGTATGAAAGATTCAATAAGACTTTTTCATTTTATTTACCCCAATTTCAGACATCCATATGTATCTCTCAAAGGTGTCAAGCACATGATTTAATGGTTCTGTCAGCCTTGCAGAAATAACTCAAATCTGGTTATTAAACAAGTGTGAGCAGACCGTATGTCCACAAATTAAAATCATTCACTCGTTCAGGTATTGCCTACACTTTGAATCTATCAAAATAAAAAAGAATTAAGAAACCAAACAGCTCATCAAGTTGATCTCTATGAACCAAACTGACGATGAGCAAACATCAGACAATGCAAGCACACTAGACTGTCAATCTATCCAACAAAACTTTTGTTTTTATATTTTAAAGCCCGTTTGCAATTTATTTGCTCATAATAACGTCTCATATTTATGTAAATGAATCTTCGTTACTTACCCTTGTAAATGCATCCATATCGATTAATGTATCGTTTTAGATTTGTAGTAAATATTGCTTTCACAATTTAGTGTCGACTCGACACTCAGAGACGGAGCGATTTACGGCATTTTCGGCAGTTGCTGTTAGCATTAGCAGAAC
>JAQLOL010000019.1:7392996-7406298 GCA_029783665.1 Naso thynnoides
AGAGTGACGACGTAACGTTATTAGCCCACTAACGTAGTTGACTCAACTTTTGGTGTTTGAGTTAAGAGCGCAGTAACATTACTTCCCTCCCCTTATACTGTGAAATAAGATCATCCTTTATTAGTCCCACCATGGATAAAATGCGGTTTAAAAGCGGAAGCGAAGTGGATGGCAGGAAAAAAAGCAGTGTGTAAGGAAAGATCCATATATAATAAGTAAACATAATTATAGGTTAAAATTATATTTATAGTTATGACTACCGTAGCACTGTGTTAATTTGATCGTCTCAATGAATAATACAGCTGCAGGCTGTGAAGTCAATAAAGTAAGAAAAATTCAAGGGGAGCAAATGGACCATGAGGTGGGGTTGGGGGGCTCAAATTTATCTGAATGAATTGCGGGTCAAGTGAAATTCATTCAAACTTAATTTTTTTAAAGTGACAGCCCTATAGAGCGTAGTGTATGGCAGATTAAAACATGTAGATGGAGGGTGCTGGAGATTTTTGGATGTGTCTAGAATGCTTTATGGTGGTAAAGGTGTCGCCTTATTTCTTCTATTGAACATGCAAAAAATGCTTGTGTGGGGCAGATATCAAGCAACCTACTGAACACACAGAGAAGGAACAGGCATCTATGTTCTTGTCTTACACAGGGATTAGTAGATGAACTGGCTACACTCCCAAATAAGTACAGTTTTCCTTTAAAAGCAAGGTTACCACTTCAGTAATTAACAAATATGTCCTGTCCAAATGAAGGTGATGCGAATGTGCTGTCATCAGAATCAACATTGAATAATAAAACTCTTCTTCAATTTCAGATCATGGCTGACTAATTTAACATGCAGAAAGCAACGTAAACCCTTTCACCGCACATTTAGGATTTGAGTAAGCCAAATTATTACCAGCCAAATAATAAGCAGAAAATGTAGAAGCTCTTAAGGCAGTTTCAGTGTTTTAATAAGATTCTTGCAAGGCAAAGGATGTAATTTATGTCTTTAAAAAACAACCAGAGATAGATTTTATAGTCCAAAATATGTACATATATAAAGAAAAAAAACTTAATTTGAGAATATTTTCATCATTATATTGTTAACCTTATTTTTGTTTTTATTTTTAGAGGTCAAAGACCTTTTAGATTGCAAGTATTTTGACAGTTCATAACAGGAAAACTGCAGGCGAACTGATTGTAGCTGTAACATCTTTAATTACACCTGTTCGTTTACTGCTATTGCAAGTCAGAATGTCTGTTGTGAAAAAGGCCAGCCTGGCGTCCAAGAAATATGTTTGTTCAAACCCTTGTGGCTCAGTTTACCGAGAATACTACTTACAGCGGTAAAGCATGCAATGTTATCTTCAATACATACCCTAAAAAAATGTTAGTGAATATTTTTCATTTCACTTTAAAAAGGTCCATACAATCCATAAAAAGGTCGTTTACCTCCAGTATTAGTAAATATATCTACAAGCTGAATTTTTACATGGTAGTGTTAGACCTTATCAGTGTAACTGAAGTAGTGAAACACTGCAGGTCAGCTTGTTAAAATGATAAAGGTAAGGACACTAAACAAGAGCCTGTGAAACATAAAAACTGCACTAAAAAGCTTCACTGGCAGACCATACACATTTCCTGTTGCATTCTAATTCTGTGTAAATGCTTAGCAGATGTTCTACAAACCCTAGTGCCAACAAACGTCGCCCTAAATCCATCCGCTAACAAAGACTTAGCTTAGGAAATCCACTTACAAACAAACATGGGTAGCCTGGGAGAAGAAGCTTCAGTCACTTGACCAGCATCATAAGTAAGACAATGTATCCATTCAGAAAGAGATGTACAGTGGCCTTTGTGGTGTTGACAGTATAATGGCACTTTCTTTTTTTTTAACAGGAGATCTACTCATCCCTATTGATTTTTTTGCTTTTTTTTACTGTGTAACAAGTTCATTAATCCTTCAAATAGTTTTATAAGCACGATAGTCAAACATGTACCATCAAACATCATTCTTTGAACATAGTTGAAAGCTGTGAACAGGGGCAGCACAGTCAACAGCCTCGCTAGCAGAGATACAGCACTGAAAATTCTCTTGACACTAACAGAATGTAAAGGCAGGTCTCTTAATAGCGAACAAGCAGTGGTCCCTTAAGCACTGAAAGCGTTTCAGTTTTAGAACACAGAGACAAGTCCCAAAGCCCACATCCACTAACTGAACACAGACTTTCTACATTCTGGATTGACAGAGAGCAATAGCATTTAGCTTGCAGACACTGGCTCCTAATGCTAACAAAGACTACTTTAGTATTTAACAAGAGGTACGTTCCAACGCTTAAGTCTACTGTGGTAACAGCCTGACTCCCCAGGCAAACAGAGAATAGCATTTAACACGGCGCAGAGCCCCCAAGCTAGCATAGCATAGCTCAGACTTTTGAAGCAGTACGTCTCACCACTAACTCAGACAAGCATGTAATGGACAGCAGCGCAGCAGTGGACTGACAAAGCGCACAGCATTATGGCATAACCTCAGAATAGAATATGGGACTAGAAGCCATCATGTCTCCTAGCACTTGAAACACATTTTCCTCCCCTGACATGGCACTTCTTTTCCACACAAAAGTTTAGACAGTATGATGTTAATTTCAGCGACTTATCCAGCACTTTTAGTCAATGTGGACCTGCAGTGGAAGCCTGCATTTTTTGTTGAATGGTAAAAGCAAATAAAGGCTGTATTAATTTGAAATTTTGCAAGCAGAACTAATTAAGGTAAAGCTGCAGCAGACCAGACAGAAGAATAGACAGGTATTCTCAGACAGTGTCAAATATAGTGGTGAGTTTTATGGGTGATTAATGGCGATGAGGAAAATAATAATATTAAGTGTTGCATTTTTTGCTCTTTTTTTTTTTTTTTTTTACAAAAAAATGCTCAACACAGCACATAAAACTAAAAAAAGAGATGTTTAAAAACATGAGGACTTCTAAACTTGTAGAACTGAAATAATTTACTTTGCAAATTATTTGTTTTCATTTATTATGGTTTCAATGCCCACCTTGAAACTTAGAGAAGGTAAATTGTTGATTTGCAATGTGAAATGCTCCCCTAACACACAAACACCCAGAGATCATCTACACTTTGTAAGAATAATAGAACATAACTTATAGGACAAAAGGCGGATCTATCCTCCTTGATTGCTTGTTCAGCCTGAATGTTCAATTGGTATTTTTCATCTTTACTTTTGGCATCTGAGAGCCCTTAACTTAAACGTGTCTGTTTGGAAATAACCATTTATATCCGAGCAGCTTCAATATACTTTATTTATAATGGGCACTTTTCTGTCTAAACTTGTGAACTCTGAAACAGAATTCTGAAAAACAAGTTCTTTTAACTGCACATCTCAAAACTACCTGTAGAAAATCTTGCAAAGGAAAACGCATACCACATAAATTCAGATAGACATGAAGGGAAATACACTGATCGGCCACAATATTGTGTCCTGCATCCATATAGATGCAACCTGACAAGCACCACCCACCTAAACACCACTGCAGACCGCATATATATCCTCATGGTGACGGCTCTTCCCATAGCAGAGGCCTCCTTCGAAGGACAATACACCCTGCCACACTGCAAAAACTGCACAGGAATGACTCAAGAAACTTGACAAAGAGCTTTAGGTTTGGATCTGGCATCCAAATTCCCAGATCCCAATCAAGTTAACATTTATGGGACATGCTCCACCGTACATCTTACTTGGCTCTGACCCATCAAGAAATGGACAGAGGACCTTTGGGGATGTCTGGCACCAGAGCAATGGTGGCAGGTCCTTTGAGTCCTGTGGGTTGCAAGGTGGGGCTGAACTTACTTTGGCACATCCTGTGGATGCTGAATTGGATTGGGAAATGGGGAATTCAGAGGCCAGAACAAAAACTCAAACTCTTTTTCGCATTTGTCGAGCCATTTCAGAACAGATGGTGTACTTATTCTGAAACGGTGTTTGGGTGCGTTGTGTGTGTCCAACTCCACATTAAAAAAAGGTAGAGTGTAAAGGTTAAAGCAGCTTTATTGTCATTATATGATGAACTGTACAACAAAATTGTGAGGTTAAAGTGGAGGGTTGGTCCTAAACCACTAAGACAGAGTGTGCTGCCACATTGGGCCAACATAACCTAAAGTGCCTAACATGCATGTTTTGGTGGTGGGGGAAAACCCATGCAGACACAAGGAGAACATGCAAACTCCACACAAATAGGTCCTACCCCAGCCAGGTAATGAACTCAGGACCATCTTGATGTTAAATGAGTGGACCTGGATTCAAACCCAGGATCTTCCTGCTGTGAGGCAGTAGTGCTAACCACTAAGCCACCGTGCTGCCTAATAAATGCCAGGACCTGAGGTGTTCCAGCAAAACATTGCACTGTAAAGAAATATCAGTGCTATTCACTTCATCAGTTAGTGTATGTCTGTGTTTTAAATTCATAGCTATTAAAATTTCAGCATTTGTTATTCAATGACTGTTCCATTTAATTTGCTCAGATTCTAATTAAATTTAGATGCCTGCATCCTTTTTCATTTCCTTAGACAGGTACTTCTCTCATGAAGACGATTTGTGTCTGGGATGTGCTGCCTAGAGCATTTTTTGTTGAAAGCATCTATATTTGGGTGCAATACCACTGTAATTTTACGTTTCTCCATTGTAATTAAACCACAGAATCTCTGAACCCACCACCCAGTTAGAAGCAAATACACTGTTCTACTGCAGCTTTACCTTAATTATCTCAGGAAAGTCATAAAACCCATTAAAAACAGCTTAGAGATATATTGCTGCATTGAGGAAACATACATCCATCAAACCCATGTAACATAATTCTTTCCTGTCAACTTGTCAGTGCTTTTTAGAATTTCGTTGGGATTTTTGGGAAGCACAAGCAAATTATCTGTTACCAATGCATGATAAGATTATCAGGAGATTAGCGATTTATTAATCCGCTGTCACACTCCTTGTAATGCGCAAGAGATGTTGCTACAGTAATTAAAGCAGGTAAGATTATCTCATCCCCAGACAACCATCAACATAGCCTTTTATTTACTTTGTCTGAGTTTGATATAGGAAATAGTTTATATACTGTGGCTGCTAATATTTTCAGTCTTAACAGCTACCCTGATGCCAAATTCACAAATATGTTTAATATTTGTTTGTTACTATAGTAGATCAGTTTTAAATAAAACAGCCTATGCATTAATTTTGTGAACCATTTTTGACCATCCATAACGTATCAAGGGTAAATATACCATAACTGCTGCAGAGTAAAAGGAGAGCTGCTGTCAGACGCTGACAGATAAGAGAATAAAATATGCAAGTGAAACAGCCTGTTTTTTAGGTTTTGACTGTGAAGCACAAACACTCTTACAACATTTTGAGTTAATTAGCAAAATCTTCTAATGCAGATGTTCTTAGGAGGAGTATCATTCCTAATTGGGACTGCAAAGCAAGCTGAGTAGTTGTTTTCTTTATACTGCAGACTAATTAAAACCTAAACCTAATGATAAAGTAACTGCTCAGGATAATTTATCAATTTGATATTCTAATTTGTTGATAAATACCGAGTAAGGAGACATGCTTTGCAGCTGCTTTTTTAAAAATTCTGCATGCACATATTACGGAGACATGAACCATCAACAGTCCTCTATAAATTAACAGCCATATTATTCTGCACTGACTCCATCGTACATGGTGCGACATCAGCGTGCACAGAATCAACTTGAATGAAGTAATGACATAATTATTTGGCTGAGAAAAGAAAAATTCATTTCCAGCTGAACTTCAACAAAGCACATGTACTGAATGGTAGAAGTGTGCTTGCCAAGCACGGCCGGGTAAATCTGTCTCCTGAGTGGTAGCCGATGGTTTGTGTGCATGGGTGGCCCTGCCTATCCAAGTGTCAGAATGCTGCTCACGGCAGAGCCTAATCACAACACCTGTTTAGAAGAGATTATAGCAGGATCCACCGGAGTGCTGAAAGGCCTCTGCTTTATTAAAACTGAAGTGTCTGTGCAGGCTGTGACATCCACATACACACATACATACACAAGCATCTGTGAGGATGTGAGTCTCTATCTGTTTGTGTGTGCTGCCGCAGCTGTTTGAGTAATAATAATGGTTTGACTCATAGAGTTTAGGGAGAAAGAAATGTTAATGTTATTTCATCCCCCATGGAAAATTAATGACACAGCTAACCCTATTCCTCCCTCAGTTTCTCTCTTTCCCTATCGGTGAATGAATTTAAACCAGCTCAAGAACTGAGCAAGACCCTTCATCCTCCTCCCTCCTTTGGCAGCCTTCATTGGCAAATCAAAGAATTGCCAGTTTGATATTTATAGCTGAAGCGCCTTGGGTGAAAAAAAATCCCACTCTCTCTCTCTTTCTCTTTTACTCTCTCTGTCTCTCTCAACCCACTGATGGTGACTCTATTGGACTTTGGAAACCTTAGGCTTGGTGTAAAAATGGCAGCACGCGGTGATTCATCCCATCCTGGCTGACTACCTCAGTGTTGATTGCTGGACCATGCTAAGCAGGCCAAGTGCCGCAGGTATGAGAACAGGACAGGGTAAGGGTCAGGGCACTTGTCCAACGCCACTGCAAAACAAAAGGATCTGGCTGGTGTAGGAATGCCACAAGCCAGAAGATTAATTAGACAATTCGCAGTGTGTTAGTCTTTCTGCTTTCAGAGAAGAGCTGCAGGCCCTGCTGAATACTAAAACATTGGTTTATACCCATTTTGGTTAAAATTACATTAGCCCAGTGTTTCTTAAGTGAGTTGTTGACAGCCGAGGCATTGTGTCTTTTAAACTCCACAGAATAAGTTTATACAATGGCACAGGATTCTAGGGGGTATGTCAGTTGGGTGGATTCTGGGAGAAAAGCTGAAAAGTGGTGAAGGGGTTTTGCAGAGATTGTTTGCGGGTAAAGAAGGGGGTTAGACAAATCACTAATTCTGCAGAGGAAAGAAAAACGGTAGCTAAAGGGGGATTCATTCATTATATATAAGCCTTACTCAGGTCTGTGTAAGCCTTTTTATACCAAAAACACTCCCACAACACTATTGTGCACACACTCTCGCTTTCTGAAATACACACATAAAATCTTGTTGCTACATTTAGTTAAACCAGCAACAGGCTAACACACTGTAATCCGCTCTCCTCCAGCCTCTGCTGAGCTTGTCCCCATGTGAGTCCATTTCCTCCAGTTTAATACAACTACTGGTCTCCACTATTCCCCATCTCCCCGTTCTCATCTCTCCTTCCCTCTCCAATCCAGCCACTTGTTCTGATCGCTTTTGTTCACACGACAGTCACCATCCACTGTTACCATGGCAAATCAATGGTCAGTCTACAGATGGGAGCAGATTCACTTCTCCCAAGCACACACACACACACACACACACACACACGCACGCACACACAATTGCCTGAGCACACAATGTGTTTGCTTCACGCTCTGGCATTCCGACACACTGGTTATCGATAGGTGTCGATGTGCTGCTGGTTGAGCGCATGAAGGCACGTGTGTGTTTGTATGTTTGTGTAGTATGCAGGGCCAATGAGTCAAAGATCAGATAAGTAAATCTATTTCCTTTACTAATTAAAGGAAGGCAGTGCTCCCCAAGGAAAAGAGAACATACCGAATGTCAGGGAACTGTGTGTTAGATGTGATAACCACAAACACACGCACACCACACACACTGAGTACTTCTGCATGCACCCACACATAAACAGACACACTCACATATGCACAAATTACTTTTGGCGGTGTGTATATTATCTCTGGTGTGCATCTGTGGGGGTGGGTTGTGCATGTGTATATGTGTGTGGGTCTAAGTGTATGCACCAAGTTACTAAGTGTCCATTGGGGTGTTGGAGCAGCTACATGGCAGATGCTTAAAGCCAGTGGCTATTAGACAGCAGAGCAGAGATAATAGGCTACGGCTGCCATTACCTACTACGCCCTATTAGTCAGTACCCAACCTGGAGACAAACAGACAGACACACAAATGGAGCAAATCTGTACTTGCGCACATGTATTTTTATGCCTTATCTGTGGGTGTGCATGAGTGCACCCTGTTGGGCAGTGCACGCTCAAAGAGATAGATGAGAGAAGATGGGAGGAAACGGGAGCGATAGAGAGAAGGGCTAATTTACCAGGCCTCCTATTAGTGAGACAGATTTTTTCCAGATGGGGAGGGAGAGGAGGGGAGGAGAGGTGAGGCAAGACTCGGAGAATGAGAGGAAGTAGAGGAAGTGCTAACACATTCAGAAAACAAAAGTGCATTACAGTGCATATAAGCAAGAAGATGAGCTGAGAGTTGACAGGGAGAGCGGAGGGGAGGAGGGGGAGGGTGACTGAAAGAGAGACAGACAGAGAGAAGTAGAGAGAGAGATATGGGAGAAAACCCCTCGGTGTGACATCCAATAAAAAGAAACAAGAGAAAACCTCAGTTCCAATATCTGACTGTCTGTGGCTGACATTTCCTTGTGTGCATGCATTTGCTGAGGATAGTGTGAGTATGACACACATCACATGACGGCTCTCTATATCCATCTGTCTATCCATCCACCCCTCCTTCCATCCTCCTGTCACCAGCTGGTTTGATGCTGCAGCTCTTGATGCAGACTTTGCCAACGTGGATGCTCCTGCTGTGATACTGGTGACTGCAGGGTTACTCCACAAGAGCAGCGTAGTGTGTATTGGGGGGAAGGGGGGAGGATGGTTGGTGATGACGAGGGCGATGATCATGATCAGGCACTGTTCTCTGTTCACTTTCACATCCTCCTCTTCTCTCCCTTCCTCCCTCCGTCCTCTCTCTGCCTCTCTCTTTCTCCCTTCCTGCTCAACACACTTTACAGAAGTTTGAGCCACTGGGAGATCATTAGCACAGGATCAAACCCCAACACTCGCTGTCCACACACACACAGAAACACACACAGGCTGGCAAAAACACACAAAGCACACACACACTCAGAGAAAGAGTACACAGACCACACACCCACCCACACACACACACCCCCACACACACAAAAACAAGAAATGGGGGCACACAGAAGATCACTGCAGCTTAAAATCCAAAACGCAGAGTGAGGGAGACAGTGTGTTACTGTGTGTGTTTGTTTGTGTGTGTGTGTGAGAGTGAGATTGGGGCGAGAGAGAGGTTTGATTGAGGAGTATTTCTTTTTTGAAGAGGAACAAAAACTAGCTGAACCACCTAATCTGAAACACAGAAAACACACATTTACTTCAACTGACTTGACAGACGTGTGTGTGCACACTGCGCCACATGCACATAAACTGAGCAGCCACCCACACATCACAAGCCCATTCAATGACTCCCAGCAGCCTCTCTCTCCTACACTCTTTCTACCACACAAATACACAAATGAAGAGAAGTTTGCACACACACACACACAAACTTATATTCTTCTCTCTCTCTCTCTAGACAAATGCATCCATGCATGCACATGCATGCACGCACGCACCCCACCGCCCAGACATGCAGAGACACACACATACAGTCACAGTCAGTCTCTCCATCAGGAGTGTGTTGAATAATTCAGTCTAAGGGAAGTACACAAGACTGTTAGGAGTGTATTCAGCGTTGGCCTGAGGGCCGGCCTCCTCTCTAAAAGCATGATGTCACTGCCAGCCTTCTCCTCCTGTCTCTTTCCTTGCTCTTTTTATATGTTCGACTTGCGCTTTCCACCCTCTTCCCCTAACTATCTTTCCACTGGTTAAATTTGGCTTTGATGCTACATTTGATGCTAAATTGAGTCCAAAAATCATGTGTGTATCCAACCAAGCATGTGTGCAGAAAAATAAAATAAAAACAAGAAGTTTAAACAGTCTTAGGAGTTGTCATGCTTTAAAAAGTCGATTTCAGCAATCTGTTTGGAGTCAGACTAGCAACATTTTTCTTCTTTCTCTCCTAATTTCTCCCTCATTCGTTCCATCACATCCTTTTTTCAGTCCTCCCTCCTCCTCTTCCCTCTGCAGGTTTGCCAGCTGTTCTCCTGATCCAAGGAAGCCTCACTCAGATGTAGGTCACTCTCTCAATTAAGGCAATTAGCAGCAGCCAGGCGAGACTGAGAACGAGCCGCTCTCATTACAGCAACAGGAGCCATAGGCCTGCATCACATGGCTAGCACTTAACACTCCACTTGGCACCTGCTTTAGCCTTGCCTTGCACCAGTCTGTCAGTATTGGTGCTACATAATATTGTGTAGTAAAATTATTTACTTACTTACCTTACCTCACCTTACTGCCCCTCCAAAAAACAAACAAACAAACAAACAAAAAAGAGCCGGACTAACTCTGACCCAATAACTCTATTCAAACTGGATTAGTTGCACCTTATTACTTAATTCATACTATTAATATTTCATACTCATTTCTGGTCTGTCAAAGAACAACTTAAGGCCATATTGCCCAGCCCTAGTTATCTGAATTTTAATATACAATTTCAGATTTTGTCACATTACCTTGATTTACAATTGAAATCAACTTTTTTCCTTAGTAAAATCAAACAACAAATGACAAAGAAATTACTCAACACAAGTTTAGCTTTCACTTTACCAATAAAAATGAACTAAAGCAAACTAAATTTTCCTTCTAGGATCAATGAGACAAACTGAATTTCCCTTTTAAGTGAAAGCTGCAAACTTGAAAGTGTGTTATGTAGTTTCCGGAGAGGGAAAAACCTGCAGTAATTTGACAGAACATATTTACATGGAATTCTTCTATCATCATAAATCAAAACAAAATTTTGAGGCTCCTGGAACCAAAGACAAACCTAGAAAAAAAAACATTTTAATTTAAAAAAACAAACAAAAAACAAAAACTTCCTAAACCATAAATAAATCCAGTTAATCAATAAAATCAGTTTATTGTCCAGCCCTACAACAACCCTGAAAACACTGCACCGAAGAGGAGATAATCAACTTAAACTGTGCCGTCGCTGAGGTAAAAAATCTTGCCGCCTACAGTAAATGTGTAATGACGATCTGCTGCCTGCCACACAGGAAACCATTACAGAGATTATAGCAGTGTCACTTTGAACTGGATTGTTATTATCAGATGACATTTGGTTGTTTTTCCAGGACAGGAAATCCATGAAATAGCTTACTTTTTTTTCCCCCATACTCTTCTCAAAGGTCAAGAATGAGCAGATACAACAGACTTGTGGCATAGTTAAACAACAGAGTATGTTCTTGACTGCAATATTAATGACGATAACACAAACAAATCAAATGTGAACACAGTCTAAATTAAGCTAGCTAGACATGTGATGCAAGCATCTGCCCTGCGCTGATCTGCACTGCAGTCTTTCACAATGTGTCAGGCTTGTAGCACCGCTGGCCATCATTAGCTGGCTGTGGCCATGTAGGCCTCTCTCTGATTACTCCAATTCAAATCTTCCGCTAGCTTGCGTCGCACCAATAACTGCTGATTAGTACTGGTCTGGAGAACAATGTTCTAGGACGCATCACCATCAGCTTGCCTAGCAACACCTCTGGCCATCATTAAACTGCTGCAGCTAGGTAGGCCATTTTGCTCTGTATTGCTCATTTTGTCTGTACACAAACACACACACAATCACACCCTGCTGGGGTGCAATTAATAATGATTTAATTTTTGTTAATGACTTCACATGTTCACAAAGTTAAATTTTTTTTTCTGTTGGACAACATTATATATACATTTGTAATTCACTAATTAAGTCTGTTGGAACTTAAATACTTTACATTAACCACACAGAACTAATGATTTCCTAAACCTCTATGGTTTGCACTGAATCAGTAATAAGATGCATAAAGAACAGACATGATGTATGAAATACACGACTGGGAATTTGCATGTTTTAAGACTCACACACACATAATTAGCTTTCAGTATAGATCATACATCGCCTAATGTTTCTGATGTTTGTATTATAGTAGTATGTATGTAATAAAAAGGCACACAATCTATGATTAACTGTAAAGTCAATAGCTACAGTGACTTTGGAAGATGGTTGAGTGAATTCTGTAAAAGAATTCTCAATGGATTGTATGTATAGTGTCACTTTGTTTTCTGGACAGTGTAGGTGTGAACTCTGAGTCAGTTGCCAGGTGTTGGTAGGAAAAAGGGCAAGATATTATGAAGAAATTAATGAACTGCTGTAACAGATTCTTGTACTAAAACTGTCACATAAAAACCACGTAAATCTTAGGAAGCAAAGTTTGAACAGTGTTTTTCATTCCTCTTCAAGAATATGGACATACTTCAAACATTATTGTCAAAAAGAAAGACAAAACTGCATGACAACTCGACATATATTAACCTGATAATCTCATTCCCTCTTTAAGGTCAATGTTGCATATAGGTACTTAACATTATAATAAGACCATTGCTCATAGTGATGGGAATTTCAGCTCTTTTTGGTGAGCTAGTTCATTTGGCTCAGCTCACCAAGAAGAGGCGACTCTTTCGGCTCCCAAACAGCTCTTCATTTGACCATTTCTGCCTTTAAAGTTCAGCCAAATTTAGCGCTGTTTTGACTTATGATTAGTATGTGTGTGCATTTATCACTTAAACTCTTCACTGTTAGTAGACTCACGTAATAATTTGCAGAACACCACGATAGGTGCATGCAGCACAACCCCCTCCCTGTTTTTAATCTGACGATATGATTCTTGTCTGTTATTGATTGGTTGCCCAGCTCTTACATCATTAACACAACATTTGATCACAGTCAGTGCATGGAGTGCCCGTAGCGTGGAGATCATCCTATCATCCCCTATCATCCTATCCTTCTGCCTTGTATTTATTTTTACAAAAAAAAAAAAAAAGAAAAGAAAAGAGCTTTTAGAAAAGCTTTTAGACTGAAGCTGGCTCCCATCGTTCATGGCTCATTCATGACCAACACATCACTAAGTGCTAACGTTTTATGTATGTGTGGCTTTGATAAGTGCTGTGTGACCAAAGTTACTTTAATTATTGTAATATCAAAAATTGACAGCTTGTGGTGCGTTCACTTTTTCTGCTCCTGGCATTAACATTTGTGCCATCCCTCTGTTTGCAACACTGTACAGCAGCAACATAAAAACATGTATACACCATACGCATAAAGCTAATAGTCTGGGGCAATGTGCGCTCAAAGAAGGGCTGAGCAATAAATCGATTTTAAATCAAAATTTGAACTAGTTGTATGGAAGATGTTAAAAAATGAAAACCTTGAAAATTAACTAGTGTAAATAAGGTTGCCTACAACTCTCTCTCAGCTCTT
>JAQLOL010000019.1:7410575-7426260 GCA_029783665.1 Naso thynnoides
AGAGAGAGAAAGAGAGAGAGAGAGAGAGAGAGAGACAGCAAACCTCCACAGTAACCATTTTCTAAAGCATGTACCTACAATTTAAGTCTTTGGGACACAACCTTCAGTTTATCATCACTGATGAAGACTAAGGTGTACATAGGTCAACTGTTGCCCTCACTTATGGATTAGCTTCTTCTTAATCCCCACATTATAGAATAACCACTACAGTAAAGCACAAAACAGTACCTGTCAATCTCCTGACCCCTTATACACTCATACATGATTGTTACCCGAAGGTATTCTGTTTTTTCCCACCAGATACAGCTGCTCGCCTCTCCTCTTCACACTGCGAGCCACCTTGTTTTGTCAAAGAACCATGACCTCATATTTGAAGGTGCTAACCCTTTTCAAACATGCTTACACACTCAGCAGGAAAGAGCTCAGTGCACAACAGAGGTCACGGGCTGATGGTGCCAGGAGGACAGCACCATCTGTGATTTGCAGGGAAGACACGCTACTGTCCCAAAGCTGGAGTTTCTATACACCACAGCTACAGCTCACTTTCTATTTCCCTTCCCATTAAAGTCAAGAGGACAGAAGGGACAAAGCAGGTCCTAGAGCTGTCTGGACTTCATGCCAGGTTACAAAAGACAGCTTTAACTTCGGGATACAAGGACCAAAAGATTTGGAAATAAAGGCTACTGTAGGTTTACTAATACAACAAGAAGCCAACAGAAGCTTATTGCTCCCGTGCACATTATGGCTCTGTCCAATAGCCCACGTTGTGAGGTTTTAAGACAGCAGCTTCCTGTTGCTTTTTTTAGGCAGTGCTCAGACAGGCTAACAGGGTTATTTGAACAACATGCACCAAGAGTACTGCTTGACTATAAGCTCCACTCCTCCACCTGTCTCCAAGAGTGGGCGCCAGTCTCCCCATTAGTGCGCAATAACTGCCACAATTACTGAATATAAAATTCCTCCAACACAATACAGAAAAGACTATTATAACAAATAAAAAAAAACAGGAAGAGGCAGTGTCTCAAACTGTTGCTGCAGTCCCACTCACCAATCTGAGTGTGTCATCTAATTATTAGTGACGTCCAATTATTATGCGAAGAAAAGAAGATTTGCTGAATGGAAAGGGGGTAGATGAACTGACCGAGCAGATCCATTTTTTTTTTGTTTTTTTTCTCTCCACCAAACGAATACATCAAGTCATTTCTCTAATTAGCTGCACACTCTCTGCCTGAAGGTAGTTATTCAGTGATGTCAGCTGCTGTGGGGGCACTGGTACACTGGACTGCTTTCTGAGATGAGCTCCAGCTTGATATTGTAAAGGATCAATGACTTGCCATTTCAACTCTCTCTGCACTGTAAGCTACAGACTAAATAAAATGTCAAAGGGGACACAAGAACAAATATTGAGAGAGAGCTCGGTTGTTTGGTGAGTGGAAACGCTGCGCATACAGAACTTGAGTCTCTATGGCATATAATTGGACATCACTGCTGCCTGAAATGTTACAAATCTACCACTCTGCCTCTGGTTTTCTATCTCATCTTGTACCTGCACTTGCCTCACTATTATTTCTATTTCTCTTATCTCTCCTTCTCTTTCTCTGCCTTTTCTCTCTAAAGGCCAGCTGGTGTGTTTTTCCCTCCGAGGTAGAGAGAAACTTCTTAACATGGAGGAAGAGGAGTGGAACTGACACCAACATGGTCTGTCTCTGACACAAGCTTGACTCAAATCTTTTTTTTTCTACACCTTCTCTTTGTCTTACCTCTCTCCCACCATCTCTGCCTCTCTCCCAGTACAACACGTGAAGCACATGGGTGGTGGATGCCTCGAGGCATGTGCCTGTGCTCTTAGCACATATGGCTTCCTGCCTGTGCAGTAGATGAGGATGAGAAACACTAATTTTCTCTCAGTGTAATCACTTTTTGTACACTGTCTGTTTGTTATGTGGAGTAGTATAACAGCTTATCTTTGCAACTTCTTATGTAAATATTATGTATGCTTGTGTAACTACATATGTCCTTAAGCTGATTTAGCAGTGAACTATATGCAACTGCAATAATGTGCGAGTTTTTAACATCAACATCAATTAGTGTTCTTTGAGGACAGTATTGGTGAGTGTGTTTTGTACAATACACAGTTAAATTTTTTATATACACATTTTAAAACTATTTCTTTTAAATATTTATTTTTAATTCTACATTTATTTGTGCAGAATAGAGAAGAATATGTCCAGTAGAAAACAGCACTGTGAAATAAATTAAGAAAAATTCAAGGAAAATGAGATCAATTCAGATACAGGTACATCAAAGATTATTATGTAGATTTGTCAGGTATGTTGATGAAATCCATAATTTCATCTGCAACTACTGTTTAGAAAAAACATCTCAGAATTCTTATTCTTCCTCAGCATTTGGCAGCTGTTTGCACTTAAGACATGATTGATGTCAGACATCGAAGCGGTGAAAGCTACTGGTCCCGCTGGTCCTGCAACTTTGTCAAACATTTCTCTAATTATGATTGACCACGTTGTTTGCCTGTTGCAGTAATTGGCTTATGAGACAATTGAAAGTTAGAAGGTAGTAGTTGTGTACCTGTAGGGAGCATCTGCTCTGGAGAATGCATCTCTGTTCTCATACCAATTAAACTGATTGAGTGTTTCACCAGGAACCGTGCAGAAGTATTAAGAACTACAGAACTTTTAGCCTTTCACCTTTCTTTGTTCTATATAGCTGCATTGCAGTCGACATTGATCTCCCTGTGGATAGTTTCTGCTAATAGGTTATACAAGGACAAGTTTATTTCTTTAAGTGATTAGGAAAAAGTAAAGTTAATATCGGCAGTTAATTCAGATTACATTATTATTTATTCATCAGTCAAGCTAGATTTGGGGCTTTTACAAATTTAAAAGCCAGTGGCACCTTAAAGGCTCTGACACACCGGGTCAACAACTTGCCAGGGCTGTCAGAGAGAGACAGTGTGGTGCGAGCAGCAGCGTCAAAACTGCTCCACGTTTGTCCGAGGTTTTTTGGCTAATTCAACATGCAGAATTAGCTGCAACTCATTGATGAAAGAAAGCACTCTGATAGGCTGTTCAGGTCAGCGGACCAAGCCCCCTGTAGCCTGTTACACACATTTAGTACGGCTTTTCCTGATTTTTCTCATTTGCTTCTTAACTACTGTCATTTGTAACTTTTTATCAGACGTATTTTCATTTAGAAGCAGCTACGTTAATAAAGGTGGGTTCAAAAAATGCTGCTCAATCGTAATAACAGTTTATATATCTGTGGAGAGGAATTTGCCTCAGTGCGGGTGCAGCATGCATGAGCCTGTTGGTCACCTGCTGTTGTCTTTGCAAAGCGAGCAGTGCAACTTTTTGACCTAACAGTAGCGAACAAAACAAAACAAAGCAACAGCTCTTTGTCACAGCTTGTTCTTCGTGTCAGTTTAGTGTGTAGGAGCCTTAAAGTGAAACTAGACAACTTTTTTTTTTTTAACTTTGTCATTATGATGTAGGTTGAAAAATGACATCATTTTCTGCTATTTTCTGCAGCATGAGGGTTTTGTGGAAAAATGCACTCTCTGCACTCTCTGTCCTGATTGGCTGGTCACTGCTGCACCTCATAGCAACAGGCGATGTCGGTATGAGCAGATTAGCTGCTCGTGCGTTACGCTCTGACTCACTTCTGCCAACATCCGAGTATCTGCAAGTGACACCAACAGTCGACTCAAGCTCAAGCTTAGACAGGCCAGTTCACTCCGCTGCAACATTCCCTGCGACCGTTTCATCTTGTTTCAAACTGGACTTAAAAGAAAGAGGAATAGTAAACGGGTGCCTCGGAGTTCTTTCCCAGTGACCCTCATGCTACAGCTAATGTTAGCTTCCTCGCTTGTTAACTGAAGTTATCTACTGCAACTTTACAGCCTGAGCCATGGCTAGTTACAATTAATAAGCTAATGAACAACATTAACGAATAAAAGATGCTAATAACACATAGCATTCTGATACATTTGATCTGATACATGTGTTATAATGCATCATTGATGCTCGCTTTCAGTAAAGTATTTAAATCTCAGTGAAGTAGAGTTGTAGATGAGCTTTAGACCAGTATTGTGCTTTCAGGACAAGAAAGGCAAGCAGTGCTTGACCAATCAAAGCTAAAAACAGACAGTAATTAGATGATACCGCAGTGGAAGTGGCATCTCTCCTCACATAATCCTTGAATCTTTGACTGGGAGCTACAGACAAGTGGGCTTGTCATGCTGTCCTTGACTCAGTTTTCACTGTCCTGAGATCAGTTTTGACATTGCACACATTAATATACACATGCACAGACATGTGGGAAAACTGTACATCAGCATTTAATAATACCTTCAGCAGTCTTTTCAACCAAAGCGTTAACAGAAGCAGCTGTACGGAGGATAAGAGCAAATTACACTTTGCTTTATCATCTCAAACCGGGTAAGTTGTCTCATTTTCACGTTGGTCAACATGTGTGACGATGAGCTGATGCAGTGAATTGTAAAGCAGCTTTTAATAAGTGTTTTTGCAAGGAAGGCACTTCCAGTGAAGATGGAGATCATTAAGAGGGGATGATCAAGTCCCACCATACTAAAACGCTACTGCAAGTTCAATATATGAAGGTTAATTTCTAAGATTAGCACGTAAGAAACTGGCTTGTTATACAGGATTTACTGCGATGAACTACAGCACATTTATTCAGTTTACATATTGACAGTTAACCCTGTAATATAATAACCAAGCCTTTGATTTCTGTTTTTCTTTGTAGATGTCATATTAACATATCTTTTCTTTCTCTAATCGGGCTAAAGGGTTCTCTTTGAAAAACGTGCAGGAACCTTGAGAAGTTTTGAGCAGCACACTGAAGCAGGAAAATACAGGATTCTGCATTGTCACTGGAGTGTGTCACTGTCAGTTACTGGTAAATATTTTAGGGATATCTACTGACTGTTCAAGGAATAATCCTAATACCTCTTCAACCAGGAATGAGTGCAGAAAGCTAAAGTCCAAGCAGAGTAAGCATCACTGTAACTGCAGAGCTTCTTCCAGTGGCATTACTAATGTAACATTATGGCTCAACAAGTTTGCATAAACGACATTTTCCCTCAGCTGCATTGCTCTTTGAGTGATTATAAAGTGTTGCTATTTCCATCCGAGATGATCAGTGAAAGCCAGGTGCTTTTCAGTCGATTTCAAGCAGAAACTCTGAACAAATCCTGGTCCAGAGCTGGTTAGCTAAAAAAAAAGACACCTTTGTAATGCAAATAACTTTGACTTTAGGCTCAACATGCTCTCTGAACCCATTAATGCTGCTATGTAGTACAGCCGCCTGGTCTAGTTTGCATCAACTTTTCCATCAGTGTCCATGTTAACTCTACAATTAAGCTATTGAAAGAAATGATAAAAAGAGTTGTTAAAAATTGCTATTTACTATGGTTTCTTACTCATTAAATATTAGATTGTCAAGGTTTGACTTGATTTGAAATCCCATGAAAATTCAACATCACTCTCTAACAACTTAATTAGGAAATGTATTTTCCCACCACTGATGCTGCTTTTCACTTGGGATACAGAGGACATGTAAACACAAAAACAAATCACAGAGAATATATTCCACAAAGCGAACACAGTGAAATGATATTCGACATGATGATTAATATTTTGGATATAAATCAGACAATGCAGACTAACACTGCAATGAGACACTTTAATTAAACAGCAGATGTTTACATTATTAATAAGGATGTTGTTTTTCTGTACCTATACTTTATGTTTTACGATAACATGAAGATTGCATAAACACAAAATTGTTTTTACTTATTTAATTTCACAAAACCCTCTATGCTTTGCGATGACTATCATATCCAGCTGCCCTGCATGAGAGATAAAAAGGGCTCTCTGGTCTTCACAGGAACTACTCATCATCATAAGCATCATTGTCATCGCTATTATCATCACTGTCATGATAGGCATGGTCATCTTTGACATCACTGTCAATATAATCATAATCAGCAACAGATATTTTAAAATAAGAGATAATCTGTATGTTAAAGAGATGGAGTATTGCGACGTAAAAGGCTTGTAAATTCTGTTATAATTGGCAGTGTAAGTGATATCTAATGAGCAATGCTGGTTTTCTGCTCATGATGACAGCAAGCAAGTAAAACCATAATAAATTCATACATCTGCAAATTAAACATTGACTTTTACACTGAAAAACACATGTTGGCTTTCAGTCAAGCTGCAGAATTGAACAGTCTATTCAAATAAAACTAAATACTGTGTTTAAAAATCTATGCAAAGCAACAGTAAAATGTTTCCGCCTTGAGTTTGGAAACTCAAAGGACCTCATCTCACATGAGCTAAGGGCTCTTGATGTAGAGGAATCAAAGTCTAAATGAGGGAAAATCCATTCAGAAAACACAAACTGTAAGTCTTGCAATGCCAGATCTTACACACAGAGTGTGCTTTACAGGAGAAAGATAGAGAAAAGCCATTAAGACAAGCCAGCAAAATGTAGTGTGCCTCTCTGGATGCATTGCCTGGCAGTTAGTTTACTATTCTAGCAGCATGGAAGACATGGTAGACAGACAATCCATATGGGCAAGGTGTTACAGTAATCCAGGGGAGAGGAGAGATTAAAGGCAGTGGCTCGAGAACTGGAGATGGGCTGCAGATGTTGAGCTGTAGATGCCCACTACTCCTTAAAAGGTTTGATGGGTCAAATGCTGCAGACGCATTTTAATAAGATCAATACATTGTAATTTCAAGTCCCGCTCCACTTTAATATATGTTTTACATACTGTCTCTTTACTTGGACGGTTGACCTTCACTGGGCAGAATGATGTATGGGTGTGATCTTGACACTGACACTGTTTTACACATGCATCTTTGCGCTCACCTCTAACCTGACTTTAAGGCATGATTTTGTGACATTAGGACTTATACTGAGAATGGATCTTTTCACTGAAGCAATTAAACCTCTGAAATGGAAAAAAAAACATTTGCATATTCACTGCTTCTGGATTTTTAAATGAAGGAGTAGAAGCAGACATTCACAAAGAATGTTGTAACCTTTTTGTGGAAACTCCGTAACAGGCTCAATTATTATTCAGACCGGAGCATGTAAATGGAAGTCATAACACATGCCTGGAGGGAATCTTTCAAGATATAAATGTGGCTGAATAAATCTAAGAAGTTACAACTTTCATTCCTATTAATCCTTAGAGTTTGAAAATGGACTTATATATAATGTATATAGTCTCTACGTATTTATCATTGTCAGCATTGTCAATTCACAGGGTTTGAACTGCTTTCTGTTTGCAGCTGGGTGCTGCACTGTGGCTTCACACTCCTCCTTAATAGTCAAGACAGGTCAAAGCAGAGGACGAATTTTCCCACCGGGATAACTTAGGTTTGACTTTAATTAACTTGCTGTAACTAACTGTGCTGTTGAACTTAGTAAGAAGAACTGGTGTATTTTTCACATTATACACAGGCTGATTAAATAAAAACCTTCTACAGAATCGTCCATAACAATTCAACCTACTTTCCAGTATTTGAAACTATATTTAAGTTCTTTCTTTGCATGTGAAAAGTTACAGATTTCAGCTTTAAGGCCTGGATTAATATTTCTAGGTTTAGAACAGCTGACTACATAGATGGGTTATTTTTAGATGAAGAACTAAGTTTGACGTTGGAGTTTAGAAAACCGTGAGCTTCACGCTTAATCTCCAGGAAAAAAACATTCACATATTTTCATAAAGTTTTTTATTTGTAAAGATCAATGAGCTTTAGCTGGATGTACCACTGGGTGTTATCTCCGTAACAGTGAAAGGAAATGTAAGTCTAAATAATATGGCTCAGTGGCGCAGCAAACAAATGCAGAGGAGAAATTTATATGGAACTGAACCCTGAGGGATTCCATGAAAGAGCCAACACAAGGCAGAGGAAAATTTTCTGAATAGTTTTATTCCTCAGTAGTGACATTTTCATTCAAGCCAGGGTAGTGCTGTTTACAACAGCCCTGTACTCAAGTCAGTCAATTATAATGACATGATTTAGCGTATTGAATTCAGCCCTGAGCCTATGAGGAAAAGACCAGCTCAATCAGAACCAACAGTCAGGAAAAGTTGTCTTAAATCAGCCATATACAGTTTGTTGTTACCATTCAAGCAGAACACTTGACATTCAATACTCTGTACAAAAACAATGATATTAGATCCAAAACTCGTGAAAATTGTATATTTTTTTTCCAAGAAGAAATGTCAACTGCATGTATGAAAGAGAATACACCAGCCTCACTGGTATAGAGCTATTTGCAGCAGAGACATAGCTGGAGTCGGCAAAATCAAAACCCTTAAGGAGGCTTATAGGGGTGATGTCAAGAGACAGGTTGTAGATTTCATCAAGGAAACAGTCTCTATTAAGAAAGAAAGAGCTTCAAGCAGCTCCGGACAGAAGAATTTTCAAGTGACACAAAAATGTAGGGAACACTTGTTAAGCACACACTGGTGCCTGTATCGAGAACAAGGCCCGACACATTTATTAGTGTGGAACAGGACCTGTGAGACTGTCCAGTCCAGAAAAGCGCAGCACTGCTAATTTGTTTAAACAGCTTAAAACAGCCCACGTTTATGTTCAGGGCAAAAGCAGCCAAACAAGTACATTTACTCAAGAATTGTACAGTTTGGAGATATTTCAACGTTATGTTTTTACAGCGGTGCAGCTATTAATCGTAGGTTTGGGTCTATCCCCTGTTTCTTCTGTTCACATGTCGAATTGTCCTGAAGCAAGACACTGATCTAGTAACATGCTGTAATTGTCCAAAGATATATGGGGCAACTGATGAGCTTGTGACGTTAAGTCAAAGAAGATGAGTTTTACAGCTCTTATTACATGCATGTGCAGTTCAATGCTTGGAGTGATTATGCAACAAGGTAACTGAAAGTCAGCAAGTGAAAGAAAATGGAAAATAGTGGCAGCGTGGTCTCTCTGCCACATTTGAATTCAGCATGACACTTTTTAACCATGCTGTAAAAACCGGCACCCTCCTCGTGTTGCCTTCATGTCCTCCTTGGGTGAACCCAGGGAGACCTAGTTAGCTGATTACTGCAAGAATGCAGATGTTGTCCATTTTGTCCAACAGTGCTGGCTTGCAATTTTTAAATAACTGAAAGAGAAATAGCAAAAAAGTTATTAACGTCTACCTTTCTGCATAATCAGTCATTGAGTTGAGCTAATCAGCTCGTACCAATGTCACCTGTCACTAAAAAGCACAGCGTAGACCAGCAAACTAGGACAGAGAGTACAGAGAGTGCCACTGATTGTTCATTGTTTCAAGAAACCCTCGTCCTAGTGGCAAAGAAAATGTCACTGTAAAAACAGGGCCTATTGGAGACCAATTTATCGGTGAATGGTGTCATTTTGCAATCACTATTACACAATTACACTGTTATTCATCATAATGACAAAGTTTGGCCAAAAAAGTTGTCTAGTTTCACTTTAAAGAAAGTAACACTGTAAAAACCTCGACCAGCTACATACTAAAACACTGCATACGTGTCAATGCATCAGTTACAATAAATCCAATATCATAATATATATTAAATAACATTTACAGGTGAAAGCCTGCTTAAAAAGTACTTTTTTAACAACAGTAACATCCTTACTTTTAACATTTTGTTAGTGTTTTTAACTCAAAGGTTCAGGGGACTTATTTTGTAAAGCAGGAATAACAAAGAACTGACAGTCAACACTGGCTTCCTATCAACATTACAAGAATTTTCTTAACCAAGTGAATTAGTTACCTGACTGTTAATGACTCAAATGACTTTGTGATGAGGGACTCGCAGTTTCTTATTTGCCCTAAGAAATGTTTCCCGTCTTTGGCTCATTGTTGTTTTCCCTGATCTGCAGCTTTACTGTTTTGGTTTACTCACACCAACCTAATTTCCAGCTGCACAAAGCACCTGCTTGATGAGCATAGCAGCAAGCTCAACAACCGCATGTTTCACTCTTGAGTTGGTGTGGAGAGATCCAAACTGAGCTAAGAGGAGAGTTAATACTGAACACAAACATGAATCCGATGAATGCTAATGTTACAGTCTGTTGCTAAATAGAAAATTAGTTGCTTACGCCTTTGTTACTTCTATATTAGGCGACAATATGCCAGTGGTGTGTTCACAGCTATTCAGCTGCTCACAGGTGCACACAACTTATGCTACTTTAAGAATAATTCCTTTGCAATCCATCTCACATTAACCAGGCAGTTAACAAAGAGGGAGCAAATCATCCATCAAACTATTTTCAGAGCTGGAGGACTTGATAGCGCTATTTTACTGGGCATCAAGGTTTGGGGGGGTGGGTGAAGTTTATTTCTTCCATTATCTTGGCCGTCTCTTTAGGTTTTTCAGCAGTCTATTAAATAAGTGATAATTTTTTCCATTTTTCACACCTTTTCCTCTTTAGGTGGAGGCACTGAGCCAGAGGTGGCTTCTGCATTTAACTCAGAAATGGTAGACCGAGTGCTGAATATACAGAGTAGCTTCTCTGTGCCACAAACACATTTACATGTGATGGACGACAAGATCAGACAGTTCAGGACAGGAGAAGTTATATTGCAGAGGCAGTAATGAGCATGCAATATACTTTGAGTCAGGTTTACTGCCAGTTTTATTGCTTGTTTATTGTCTGGAGATCCTTTCCCATTTTATGAACGTGACATCAGGTGTGATTTTCAATATTCAACTTGACTTTTTCCTTGAGATTCTAGCATTCATGTGGCCTAGCAGAGACTGCATGCGCACACGGGAGCAGGGAATCACCTCTGAAAAAATATTATACAAACAATATTTAAAATTCAAGCCAGCTTTACAATCTTTCTCATCACAGCAGACTATAAATTCACAAACACAGTATTTGACTCAATAATTTTGATATGAACCACATAACTGCTAAGCTTCATCAGCTTGTCTGACAGAAAAATAAACACACACGCAAACATACCTACACACTCTCTCCCTCACACTCTCAAGCTTTATTTCCAAACACACACACTTAGTACACAGTACATGGACAAGCTTTCCCCTTGAAGCTTCTTTGAAAAGGTTTATAGAATCTTAAAATAGCAGTGTGGTCTGTGAGCACAGGGATTAAAAAAGAGAGAGCTACTATAGAGCCGTTGAGTGTGACATCACACAGACAAACATAAGCACGCACACAATACACACGCACACACCACAGCCTTGCCATTGCCATCTCATTGTACTCCCCAACTGGGGCGTGAGAGAAGGAGGAGAGCAGGGATGACAAGAGAAAAGGAGAGGGGATGAGGTTGGTAGGAGGTGACAAGAAGAAAGGGGGCAAGTAAAAGACGTGGAGGATGACTGAAAAATAGAAGGATATTAGCGAGTGATGCAATGGAAAAAGCTGGGACCTGTAGAGAGTGTGAGGGAGAGTGTGGAGAAAGCAGCAGAAGAAAATGACGACATAATAATATAAAGGCTTGGTTTTTGTGGGACCACTGCTATACTGTGTGTGCTTGTGGTTGAGTAAAGATGACTGCTGACAGATCTGACTGATTCGTGAACACTCATGCACACACATTTTTTCATTAACACACACACACACACACACAAACACAGGTGCAGACACAGCAGGTCCAGCTAAGGTAATTCTCTCATTGTGTGCGAGACAGAGGGACCTGTTGGCTGATGGCGACATCCTGCTGTTCCGTTGCACGGCACAGACAGACAAAGTGACACACCAACACAGGCCGTGAAGTATGCTAAACAGCTGCAGCAGCTCTGCTGAGGAGAGATTGACATCTCCAGCATCCGTTTCCAACAAGCAAACAACAATAAGTGAGACTTGCTGCCAACACAGACAGATAAACATAACACAGAGACACATAAACAATGTGCTGTTACACTGTCAAGAAATGATTTCCAGAGAAATTTGAGCACAAAATGTCCTGCTTTACCTTACAATCATACGTTTGCATAAGTCCTAAAATTTAGTTACACGTGGTTTCAAGTGATATGAACTGCCCTGATATGTGAACTCAAGTTTACTTCAGTGGAGTTTTGTTTTAATTTGAAGCTTGATACATCAAGGCAAGTCAGATCAATCTGCAAGTTAATCAGAGCACTTCATCATGAATCTGATTATCTCCTCTGTCTCATACTGAATGCAGACATCTTTTACAGTTTTAGACACTTCTGCTTCCCAGTTTTGCTTCTAACTGTCACTTTGAATTTGGTTGAAAGCAGTCAATAATCTCATGGTTCCCCAATGCACTTTGTGTCACTGCATTGTAAATCCCAAAGCAGTATTTAGTATTAACAGTTTCTGCTGTGGAGGGCTGTCAGCGTTAACGCGTTAATGGCAACCAATTAAAAGATGCGATTAACTTTTTTTTTAACGCATTAATCACACACTGCTGTTCTGCTGTTTTGTCCCCATGACGCACCCTTAGTCAAGCCGCTGCATCAGTTTCCTGCCTCCTACTGGCAGTCATGGAGAAGAATGACAGAAACACACTTCTTAATGGCTCGTTGTCAGACAAGAAGATAGATACCATTCTTTTGACTATGAGTGCATTTATAAAGAAAGACTGGTAGAGCTCACCTACCGCTAATTAGCTTAGCTCAAACAATGGTAGTCAGTAAGAGGTGCCAGCCTGCCTCCGCCTTAAGTCACCAGATAAATTTTCCAACAACTCTAAACAGTCCTATGTGCTTGTTGTAAGTTTTTTATTTACCATGCTATGTTATTTTTCAACTCAGGTTAGCACTTTTTGTGATTTTAGAATCAAATATGTGGGCTACCAAAGTAAGCCGCAGGGCACATGGAACTACCACAGATGTGCTTGTAAACAAAAAATATATATATATTGCATAAAGTGCTAATCTGAGTCTAAAAATAACAATGTGGTAAATAAACAAGTCACAACAAGAACACAGGACCGTTCACAGTTGGAAAGCTTATCTCATGACATTAGGCGGAGGCAGGCTAACATTTTCCATTGTCTACCAGCCTCTGAGCTAAGCTAACTAGCGGTGGGTGAGCTCTGCCCGTCCTACGTGCACCTGCACAAGACTTACATAAGTGACATAGCCTACTACAGTTGGCATTTGCTTCATAATCAGGATACAATGGTAAGAATTGCTTTACATTGTAAATATGGACTTAAAAACTGTTGTGAAATGCTAAAGAACATAATTGTAAATATGCAATGAAAAATGTGATTAATCATGATTAACTACTGAAATTCTGCGATTAATTGTTATTTTAAAAATATATCGTTTGACAGTCCTAGCTCTGATAAAAATATACAACAAAAAGTCATTACACTAACCTGTAATGAAGCATTTATGTTTGTTCCTTCTTACATTGACAGAAAATATACCTGTAACATTTTGCTGATTTATTAGCTCTCAGTCACAGAGGTGACATAGAGGCGTCTTTTCCTGTTATCAGTGAGGCCAGATGTAGCAGAGTAGTTCACATCCAGTGGCATAATTTTGACTTCAGTGGATGGTGAAAGAACTGAAGTGAAGTCTTTTTAAGATAAGACTTGTTTCCCTGCCTCAAACTCTGATGAACTAGGGCCCCTACAGTTGACATCAGCATTTCGGACAGCCAAAAATTAACTTCCCACTATAGGCGCACAGATGACTCCATGGATTATTTCACATTTAATAACACGTTGTCAGCACAGTTGTTCGCACAAGCTGTTTGGGGACATGTGCAAAATAGATAAATAAATAAAAATGTCCTAACTTTAAGTCCACTGAGCTAGAGAAGGTCATGCCCTATGAAAGGGCCAGGCCAGGGCCTGAAAAGTTTTGATTGCCAGTTGAAAAGGGCAATGTGCAGCCAAGAGGAAAAAGGGCAACCCATTCCTGCCCCAATGAACGCCACTGGTTGTCAGTGTCAAAGCTGACTTGTGTGAGCAGCATCACTGTAGGAATAAAGCAGGCATGGGCTTTTGTGACTGGGACTGGGCATACGCCAAGCTAGCCAGGACCATAAAACCAAGCTGTCGGATATTATCTGTGATTGATGGGAGTTTTGGTCCAGAAACAGACTCACTATGATGCTCAGAGTTAGACCACAGGCTGTTTTAGTTTGAGGATTGTGAATCCAACACCAGCGCATAGAAGAGTTTTTTATGTGTTGCAATGTGCTTTAAACAAAAAAAGATTTCCACTTCCAGGAGCAGTATTTGACAATCCAATTTTGGACTTTTAGAAATTCTTTGCTTTAACATTAATGACCTAAAATCACTTGCATATGGCTGGAAATGTAATTGGTAATAAGAAGTTGTTGTAAATTGTAAATGCTAGAAACAGCTAACACAATTGAGATGTTTATGTCAGCTGACCCTTTTCTTAGGGTCAGCTAAACAATTCTTCAGTTGATGCATATAGTTGTAAAGCATGAATTAAAAATTGCTTCTGCATGTTTGCCAAGTGAACAGGTATGCATGCTCTCCTTGGGTGGACATGATTACACTGAAAGCCAGGTAAATACATTATTCTCTAAATTGGCCTGGTCTTGATAATCTCACATACAATAAAAACTGCTGCACAAAGGCACTGATGGACGGGCTCTTTGTGTCGGTAATCTGTGATTTCTCTGGTAATACAATGAGGGACCACAGCGGTAACATCTTCTAATAGATTGTGTTGACCTACAGACTGGACGTCCACATTATGAGATGTAAATTTCTTCCCTTAAAGCAATAATGGGCTACAGGGTATGTTCAGAGCGAGAGCATAGTGATGAGATTTCTCTTGGGGCCTAAAGAAGCTTTTAACTTAAGTCAAAGCATTGCTGTTCTCTTATCCTCCAAAACAGTGATTCATTCAGCAATGTTTATATATAATACAAAGCCATTTTGATCTACTGTTGACTATGACTTCCCCAGAAAAGACAAACTGGACCTCTCACTGCTGGCATAGGCAGGATGTGCAGATACATTGATTATTTTATGTTCTACTTCATATAGGCTTTGCCCTCTAAGAGCTGTCGCTATTGGGTTTATCCGTCGTGCACGCGCAGGGATAAACCCAATAGTGACGGCTCTTAGAGGACATTGCCTGCACTCATAGAATCTGGGGTTACGATGCGTAACCAACAATTTTTTTCTTTATCATCAACATTGAAAGGGCAACTCTGCTGATTTTCAACCTTATCTCTATCTGTCTGAATTAGGAATACAATGTGAAACCTGACAATATTTTTTACAGTGTGTCTCTGAGATGCAGCTTCAAAATCTCTTGTTCCTCCTGGAACCAGTGACATCACTGGTGTGTACAAACTGTTTACAAACCCCTTTCCCCTCACACTCCAGGCACACCAGCGTCATGTTTTAAGAGGATTTTTTGCCTTTCATTTTAACCAAAAATCGCTCATAATTAAAAAATACACAAATAAAAGAATTAAGTAAATTAAATTAAAGAAAAGTTACGATGTGACAGATAACAACCTTGAAGACCCAGGAAGTACTGTTTTTTTGAGATGCAATGCATCCCGGTACATGTAGGCACTGCAAGAACGGCTGTGTGAGCAGGACAATTCAGAAAACTCAGCTTTATCTGTCAATATAGCACAAACTGAGGAATTTATTGCTTTTATTGACCACAGCTACCACTTACATT
>JAQLOL010000019.1:7426830-7440827 GCA_029783665.1 Naso thynnoides
GAGAAGAGTAAATACTGGAGCAGGAAATGAGCTCAATTCGAAACAGAACAATTTTATTATATTCTATTTTTTGAACAGGATGGTGTTTAATATTACATAAATGATGCTCTTTGATGAACTGTAGCAGTTAGGTAAGAGCTAACTTGGCAGATGTTTGCATCCCCTGCAGATGGAGATTTCATTGTGCATTTAGGTTAAGTCAGTGTCTGTTCATCAACTCTGTATGATCTTTATATACAGAGTATGTGCAGGCTGTTAAAAGGATGACCTTGTTGCAGAGTGGCCATTTCACTGATACTGGACTCGTCATCAGCCTCTAACACTGCCTAAAATGCTGGATCGGCTATTGAAGAGATTTAAATGCTTGCCCAACTAGGTTTTTTATTACTTCAGAGGTGTTAATTGGATGGAGACCTTTACAAAAACAGGCTGAAAAAGTTGGTGTGGATTAATGTCGTTTTTACACATTAACAGCATTTCAGAATTAGCTATTTGAAGAGTTAATTGGAGTTGCAGTGACATGGACTTGGTCTTTCAGTGGCTTTCACACCGACAGCGAGTTGTGTTCAGAATGGTGTCCAGCCAAGCTGAAAGAAACTGGGCATCAACACCTGTAGTGTAAATTCAGCCAGAGAACCTGAGCAGCGGCAGAACAGAGCCTATGTGTCTGGTTTAATCAGTTAACTTAACAAGTAACCCCATCAGCCAAGCCGCCCTCTCTTTTGTCTGTTTCCTCCTCAAGCAGACACACAGACCTATTATCCAATCTTACTACACAGGGGCTCAAGGCCAGTGAGATTTCCCAAAGCCTTCCAACATTTCAGGCTTTTCCTCTCACAATCCGAGCCACAAGAGAATAACAATTGTGGATGCAAAGTGGGCAGACACAAGAAGACTGAGGGACATGGAATGAAGATAAAGACAGAAAAGAGGGATGAGGTGGCAGTGCAAATGGAGATGCTGGTGGAAAAGTAGAAAAAAAACAGATGAATGGGAGAAATAGGAAGGGTAAACCAGACAGAGACAAAGAGCTGGAGGAGACAGTGTGACACCAAGCAAGTACAAGCCAGAGTGCAGAGGAGAGAAACAAGAGGTGAAAGTGGGGGAGGACTTAGTGAGTGAATGACACAGCAGTGAATCTTCTGCAAGTGACAGCAGGTGTGGGGAGCAGGTGTTAAATATTAAAGCAACTCAGCAGAGAACCTGGGCAAATGGCCCCTACTGATATGGGACATCCCAGGCTAGGACACACGCACACAAACACAAACGCACGCTCATAGACACATGCAAATACGCCACACCACAGAAGGGTAGCATCCCACCACAGTGGTACAGCAAAGCAGAAAGAACACGCATGTTTAATTCACAACCTTCCATTTCTGCATGTTCGTGTTCTTATGCTACGCACTGTGACCCCCAACCCCCACCCTCTATCCCCCACACACCAAGAAGTAGAAGTCAAAAGATGAGATGAACAACGCTAGCGGGGAATTAGTGAGCACATATGGAGGTGAGGCAAAGCCAACAACATTTCTTATTTCCCAAAGCGGTCCCTCAGTAATGGAAGTACAACATTCCAAACTAGTGCTGTGCCTCTCTTGGGCTTACGCATGCCCTTTCTGCCCATCAACTCCATGTTCCCTAAACATGTCTCCCTTTTCACAGCACATCATCCAACTTCCTGTAGTTTCTGCCTGACTGTTCCAAACTGACATGCATTATAGGGGGATGAAGAGGAGGCAGAGACCAGTAAAGAGTGAAAGAGAGGCAGGGAGGGAGGCTGGACCTGTTCTGACATTGATCCATTTGTTCTCATTTAGAAACCAAAGAGGGTTTGGCTCACAAAATGAAAATTCTTTCTTTTGCTAGGGCTGATCCATTTAGGGTGGAACTTATTTCGAGCAGTGTCGATTCTGGCAGAGGTGCAGGAGGAAATACAGTGTAGGGAAAAAACAAACACCGCAAAGCAAGAACAATAACAATATTACTGTCAGCAAAGTTTTAAGAGTTCATCCCTACCCAGTAGATCATCTTTATTTTTAAGCATATTTAATAAACAAAGCCAGCATATGCCTGTAGGTCTGCATTATAATCTTATTCTTTTGTTTTTCACTCATAGGTTTATTAACATATTCCTAACACAATTGCTATATGTGGTTATGCATGTGAGTTTGCATCCAGAGCTCCAAAGAAGGCTGTTTTTCTCTGAGACTGTTCACATCTGTGAAAGCTGTTTATGGGGGTCTAGAGTCCACTCAATGTGAATTGCAATTTGTTCTACAGTAGGCAACAGCTGAGTGGGATTTAATTTCTGCACAGGATATAAATTATGGTGTGGACGAATCATTTAAAGGGGGGATGGGGAGGGTTTGCATTGGAAGGCGACTGCTTAAAAAACCCCAGACAAGCTTTTTCCTTCACTGTGTATAAAATATATATAGATATTGCTATTGTCTATTTTTCAATATGAAAAGAGGGGAGGGGGGGTGTTGACAGTTAAGAAGTGCATCTCAAGCCAAATATTGACAACGGCAACAAAAGCTCAAGTTCTGCCCTGGTGTTGCAACCAAAACCTCAAACAACAGAACTGCTTTTGATTTGATATGAAAACATTCATCCTCTACTGAAGAGCAGATAAAAATATTGCACCCTCTGCGAAAAAACTAATTGTAACTGAGCTCAGAAGTCACATTCAGTGTAAACTTGATTTTGACAAATAAAAGCTGTCCTTATTAAGACCCAAGGAGTCGTTGCAATAAGTTGCCGGTCTCCACAATCTTGTTTATCACAGTTTTCAGGGATGTCTGCGATGCCTGCTCCTATTAATGTGATAGAATGTGATTTCTATGCAGCCAGCCACTGATAAAAATGACAACTGGAGAAAGCTTTTACTTAAAATGTGACATTCTCATGACAGTTAAGTTTGCATTCTGGCAGCTTAACACTGCTTTAACACCAAGTATTTCACACTCACACTGCCCACCTCCACGTACTTCCATTATTTTAGAGCACTTGCCTGCCTGCTGAAAATTATTTTTCGCTATTTTCTTGGCACCATCGTCTTCCTTCTGTTTTCTGCTCTCCATCTAAAACATGATGTGTAGAATACTACTGGACTGAGCCAGGACAACCGAGGTAATGAGATGAGCTGCTCATTTTTCACTTTTGTACTTGATTGGGACATGAAAAGCGTGTGTGTGTGTGTATGTGTGTGTGTGTGTGTGTGTGTGTGTGTGTGTGTGTGTGTGTGTGTGAAAGCACAATATTGTTCGTTAGCCAGCAGTAATCAGGCTGAATCGTTACTAGTCCACTGGGATTTCTTTCAATCCTACAGATTACCACTACACCACTGACAGCAGGTACAAAAACACAAGCCAAGAAGTATTGCATGGAGACAGACTTTTTTTTTTAAAGATTAAATTATTTTGGTTTGCTGGTCTTTTCATTCTAACAGTTGCTGTTTATATTTATATCATATTCTGAAATCACAGAGAGAGGCTAGAACAGCTGAGGACAGGACAGAACAGTGTCAGTGTGATGAGATCACCCTCACAGTGTGAGTGTCAAGTGCAAAACATGTGTCAACCTCACTGAGAGTCCGCTGTAACAGTCCTGTTTGGTTCTGTCACCAGGCAAGATAAGAACATGCTGCAGTGCACAATCAGGAGATATGCTGCAACAAATCATTGACTTAAAAATCAGCCATTTTAATGGTATCGTAGACCATTAAGCCAAATTCAGTCGATAATCAAGAAAATGTGCCAAACCTGCAATAGCTGTACCTTGAAATTTGACAATTTTTCTGGTTGCATCTCTTTTCTATCCTTATGAATTTAATATCTTCAAAACAAATGTGTTTTATGGGCCTGCCTCCAAATTATCTTCTATGACCAGTTTTCACTTTTTTATAGCATTTTATAGTGCATAGGATTGATTGATTAATTAAAAAATAATCAACGAAATAATACTTCGTTGCAGTCAGGGGCAGGAGAGGAAGAGTCATCATTATCGTCCTAGGGTGCACCTACGACTACTACTCTCACCCGCTGGCCCGCACTCACATTGCTACAGCCTAACGGCGCCTGAGCACGCTCGAGCTTCCTGATCTGTGGAAGGCAACGCAAACTTTTACCCTCATTTTTTCCCTCTTGTAATAAAACTTTTAAATATTTCTCTGGTATCCTTGATCTAAAAGAGAGTCTTTGTTGTTTGTTGAATTTAAGGTGAATCCTCCACAAAAAATCACAGCAGTGTCAGCGCTCCGTGCCTGTGCTTGTGTATGTGCATCCATACCGTGCCAAAGCCCACCTGCTCCAACCATGCCAGAGCCGACAAAGCATGTCATGCTGGGGCACAGTACGTAGCACTCATACTAGTCAAACAAACTGGATTTTGGTGGTTAAACGTGCTAAAGCATGGCACGGATTGCCTAGTGTGAATGCGCCCTTAAACATTTGAACTATGTCCTTCTGCAGGTGCAAACACATGAGAACTACAGCAACCTTACACATCAGAACTTCAGAAAAATGTATCTTACCACAATGTTTTTCACCAATTTGCTTTCTCAATGAGTTTTTGTATTTGCCTGTCAGTGGACTGATTAAATTTAAATCAGGTAGGAGGGCTTTTTTATTTACTGGACAAGCCTGCGGGAATGGTTGTAGAGGGCTGTTTATTTACAGGCTACACACACTTACAGTCACACCTGGGAGCTGCCATGAATGGCCGCACTCTTGTCCTTTTGGCCACGGAGCGTTCAATTAGAGCAGTTGGGGGTTAAGTACCTCGTTTAATGGCACATTAACGGTAGCGATTGAAGGTAGGAAAAATACAATTTATTTATTTTCCCTGTCATTACATACTCGGGAGGGATTCAAGGCAGTGACCTTCATGATGCCACTGCTCTCCTCTAACCTTCAAGCCAACACTTATTCTTTCTCTCTTACCTTCCTCTGTCTCTTTTCCCATTTTTTTCTCAAACACATACACGCACAGACACTGCATCCCCCAGCAACCAGTACTTCAAAAGCCTGCATTGCTGCATTTATTGGTTCCTGTGTTTTGGCTTCTGTGCCCTGAGAGATTAAGAAGCTAAAGAACCAGTTCTGTTTTTATCAAAGATTCTTTAGTCTGTCTGTCAGTCAGCCAGGTCTACAGAGTCAGTACCAGAGAGAAAATTCTGCAAAGAAAGAGATGTGCATCCCTTACTCTGCGCTGAGCATCACATCAAAACAAAACAACAATCAAATCTTTAAGGATATCTTCTCTTTTTTCTATTCAAATCTAGGAATCTATTTTTCTGGCATCCCACTGAGCACTAGATGTAATACAGCTAAATGCAGCTCAGCATTCCCTTCTTTCTGTCTTTTTCCTTTTTTTTTTTTGGCAAAACCCAGTGTTACACCGATCAGAAAATACGTTATTACATATTGTGACAATGCTTAATCATCTGTTAAAATAATAAAAATTCTAATTAACATAATGCCCATAAAAATTGCTTAGGGTGATACATCAATCCAGCAAGTTGGCAGAGATTCTATTGAATACTTCCTCAAAATATAATCTAGTCATTTCTCATGTTGTACTCGAGTGGATTATTCCACATTGTGAGCTGCATTTCAGGTGGAGTGACTTTCTACATACCAAGTCAATAGAAGTCTGACCTAATTGCCAACGTGCCAGGACATCTGAAAAAAGTGTAGGTTGAAAAGCATTATCCATCAATTATCCTCACATTTAAAGGATGCTGAGAGGAGGGATTACAGCTCCCTAATCTCTGTAACACAAACAGTATGTATCCAAAAAAGCAGGAGCAATGTTTTGCATGCATCTGCATGTGTGATTGAATCTGTCTGTGTGTGTCAGGGTCACTCACCTTGTCAGCCATAATCATAGAGGAGCCTCCGTGGACTCCCAGGACAGGAAGTTGTGTCTGAACGGAGAGGAAGTCAAGAATCTGGGCAATGGCCTCCTGATCAGTGCCATCGGCAAACACAATGCCATGGAGACGAGTGCGTGACAAGAGCTCACACACCTTGGGACACAATGGAACAAACTTAGGTGTCATAAAGACTGTGTGTGTGTATGTGACAGTTAGTATGTGTGTAATGCTGGCGAACCTACACAGCATTCCTCACCTGTGTAATAACAGACTTTGGGTCTGTCTGGTTGATCCTCAGTATTACCACGGAGACGTCAAGGGCATCATCAGGGCGCCGAGGTGGACGGAGCTGCTGATCAGAGACATGGCGCGTCTGGCCCATGATCACACCCACGCTGAGCCCTGGAGGCTTCTGGGATGCCACAGGCACCATCATCTGGGAGAGTAGGAGCAACATCCAGCCCACTACACCCATCATATCCTAAAGACACACACAGAAAACAGCAACAATGATTCAAAAGCTGTGGCAGATCTGACTCACTAAATCAGGGGCCACAAAGGGACCATACTGCTTTACACAGGGGGCATCTGGGGGTTTTAGTATCACACTTTTATTTCCTACATTCTAGTGAAAGTGTAGGCATGTAAATGACCACAAAATCAACTTGAGGTGAAATTATCTTTTAAAATACCTGCACAAACTGCCAATGCTTCTGTGGCCCAGCCCCCGAATCTGCTCAAAGAGACCGTTTGCCTCAAGAAACAAGACTTGTTTTTTTGTTTTTTGTTTTTTTGTAAATTTCTGTAACAAAGTTCTTAAATGGGTTGAAACAATATTCGTGTATCTTGACAGTTTTCTGCTTGCTATTTCACAGGCACGGGTGAGATAGGTTGTGGCTGTGAAAGTAGAGCAGATCATGAACTAATAGCACAATTAGTGGTTCAATGGGGACCGAATGTTTTTTTCCTGTCCACTTGTGCAGGCGTCCTTGAGCAAGACAATGAACCACAAAGTGATTCTAATGGTCAGACCAGCAAGAAGCTGGCTGCTGCTGTGCCTCAGTGTGTGAACAGGTGGATAAGAGGAAAATTGCAATGTGCTCTGGATTAACACTATAGCACTATATAGGGGCAGGCATTCTTCTATCACTGTGTCATTAGAATGTCCACACACGTATGTATGTTATGTTCTCAAACTGTCAAACTAAAAAATATGTATTTATTTTGAAAACTCCTAAAATCTTGTAAAAGAAACAAGCGCGAATTTGCAATAGCTGCAACCAGCATCTACAAATTTTAAATCCTTTCTTCACTGTATATTTGGATAGAAAGTGAAGAAAGTGGAAAAATAAAATATACTGTCTGCAATAATGCCTCCCACAAGAGTCTACAGTCGTTCGTATGCAGAGATCCCGCGTCAGCGCTGCAATGAAGGCTTGCCAATAACCCACCCTTGGCTACCGAGCAGCGCACCTTTAAGCCGCTTCAGTCTGTCATTTTTTATAGTAAGCCGCGGGTCACAGATTCAAAGGAGACATTAGTGATGTGAGGTTTACCAGCATCAGCATCAGCTTCCTCTGTTGAGAAAAATGTTTGACATGCGCACTAAACAGTTAAATAAGGGATGAAACTGCGTAAAAATGGTCGGAAAACACTGACAATGGTAACGTAACACAGCCAATGAAATCCATCTACTATACAGCTGCTTCTGTTGATTCCCTTCAAGCTTAAAAATGCCCAGCATGCAATGCAATTGTGTGTTAGGTCATGTGTGCAAAAATGTCTAGGCTACATCTTTACAGTGGGCAGTGTTTGTCCTGTATGTTTTATGATCTACAAAAAAAACAAAAACAAAAACAAAAAAAAAGACTGAGTTTTCACAGATCAGCAGGCTGCTGCCCACTGGATTTTTTTCTGACCTCTTTTCACAGCGATGTGCTGCACCAAGTGTAACTTAAGTCCGTGCAGTCATTCCTTTATTTACACAACAGAGTTCGATACTGAAGTTTTAGAGAACGGTTCGTACAGGGATAAAAATCCAAATCATGTGCCCTGAACGCGTTCAACCTCTACCACAAACAATTAAAGAATTACACCAAATATTAGGAAAAAATCCAGCAACAATGTAAAACTTCATAAATGTGCATTCTCCCATCATTTAATTCTGTTTAATCCTTCGAGTTTATCTCTCCTCAGTCAAGATAAATGCCGGCCTCTGACCTGCCTTTCTGGGTCTCTCATTTACACAAGCGACCCTGGCTCCACTTATGACTCACCTCTGATAAGGCAGGTCACTAGCGTTGCAACTCGGACCCCCCACCCTGTGTCAAGAGCTCAAGGTAAGGTCTTTGTGTACTCTGAACATGTCCTGAAAAAGTAGTGAATGCTGTAAAACGACCCACCGGGTTTCTCAAAGACTGGCTTTTGATGTGTGACTGGAATAAGGGGTACAAGTCTAAAGAAAACCAAAGATTATGATACAAGCATGACATTCACAAACTGGACAAACTTTACTGTTCTCTTATTGTCCTTTGTTATTCAAAATCCATTTAATTCAGTTTCAAAGTGGGCAACCATTAGCAGATCAGGGTCTGACCTAACTTAATTTTTGCTACACCGCTAATCAGGCTTCATAAGATGCCCTAAAACTTTCTTCAGCTGTCTTCCTTTATTTGAACATAATCTGTGCCTGTAGGCAATGTTCAGAGTAAAGTGCCAGCTATTAATGGATAAAATAACCCTGAAATAAATGTAATCTGATTTTACCCCAGTCACTCGAGGAAACATTCCAAATCGCTGAAGGCACACAAGTGCCTGAATCAATCAATAACATTCAATGAGATGAAAAACAACATTTATTTCAACTCTATATTCTTACCAAGTTCCAGTCTAATGCAGAGGAGTTTAAGCTCCTGTTCTCGGTTCAGCTTAGACTGAGTACCTTTTCCTGTAATGTGAGCAGATCTAAGAGAAGCAGATGAGGAGAGGAAATGCAGTGTGAAATGCCTTGGGCTGAATGAGAACTAATGAAACCATGATGTGAAAGCTGCGTTGTATCTCAGCCAATTTTTTACACCACCACAGTCCAGCAGAGCTGAAAACACCCCAGGAGGAAACATCACATCCATAAAAATAAACCTACTGTCTCTATACCTCTTCATCCTTCCCTGTCCAAGTTTTCTGATCATGCATCCATGTGTGCTAATCATCAATAGTTGTTCTTGTCTCTTTATATTATTTAGCCTATGTTTTTACCTCTTTCTCTAATTCTGCCAATCTGTCTTTCCAGCTGGGTTAGTGTGTGTATCTGATCCATGTCATCTAACACCCAGTCTAATCAGGCCAGTTAGTCAAGTCAGTACTTTCCCAGCTTGCTCTCTCTGCCCTGGTGCCCACAGACTAGCCTGCAGCTCCAGCAGCACTTAGCATACGCCGCTAAATCACACACCGCTACACTCCTGTCCCAGGGAATTAGTGTCAGCTCCAACCAATGGGACAAGATTATGCTATCTTTTCCTGGAGTTAGCATCAGAGCTAACATAACTAGGAGAATGGAAAAGTGGGAAACTTTGGGTCACTGAGTGTTCCCTCTGACGTACAGGATTTGCATTTGGGTTTAATATCCCAGCCCGATTCCTCTGATGAGCTTCCAAAAAAAATTATCCCGATGGGGTGACTGTCTCCTACTGTGGAAGCAATTATGTCGATATTTTCACAAAACAGAAAAAAAAAATAAAAGAAATTATAATGTAACAATATTTAGCAGCATAATCCCCTACTATTATCTTAACCATAAAAAGGGTGTTCCCTCTTTAAAAATGTCTTGTAAAGGTCAGCTAGTATTCAGCAGCTGATTTACTGCAATTAAGACTGAAAATAGAGGCCTTTTGTTTGTGCTCTTTTAAACATGTTTCTAAATTTACAAATTTGCCTCCGAGCAGCAAATTAGGCTTGTCCAAAATTGTTTTTATTTTATCAGCTAAAGTTAATGCTAGATTTGTGGAAATGATGGCGTTGTCAAAGCTAGAAACAACACACCCAGTGCTCAAACAGGAGCTGGCATTCAAGGCCCTCAAGCTGCTTCAATGACAATGAATCTGAGAATGTCTTTGTGCGCAGTGTAACACAACCCAGAGTGATTTTCCTCGGATATAAGCACATTTTTTGGTTCAACAATGTTAGCCCTAACTCCTATTAAATAAAGCTCATGTGGGTGTAATTGCTTAAATCTATCAGTTCACAATTTCCTCCTTTCATTCATCGCCAGTGAAGCAGCTCTACATAGAGTCTCTAGATGACAACACAAATTAGGCTTGCGATTATGTGGGCTTTGTTTTCCCAAAATATCTTAAAGCTATACTCCATCTGAAACATGTCTTTTGATTGCAAACCCTCAACCTCTGTAGGCTTAAAAAAAGTTTCCTCATTCCTCAACATTTGCTGTGAACTAAACAAATTTGATATATTCAATTCAGTGAACAGTTTTCACTGTAGACAAAAAAAAAAAGGATAAGAACATCGACCGAAACCTCTACAGCTTCTTAAATTTCTTTTTTGCTATATGTGGTTAAATTCACGAAAGATTTTGGATGAAGATTAACTTCCAGGCTACAATTTAAACATTCATCATATGAAACTTCTTCGTGAGGTGTTTCCAAAAAGTATCTTAATTTGATCCTATCAGTCTGATACTGCTGGGAGCTGTCTCGTTTGTTTTCCTATTTTATTTCATTTCCCCCACTAATTATCTGCTCATTTACCACTAATGATGTCTATACAAGACTGACAGTTGTTTAGTGTAATGTGAGACCTGAACAATGAATTATACAATATTCTGTCTTGATGCTGGGGGAACCATGTAAAAACAATGAAATGATAGTCAAATGCAAATGAGTGTTGAGCTTGTACGGACTATTAAAGAACAAGTCAGCTCATCTTCATCATCTTACCAAACATGTTGCATAAGTGTTGATACTTAACTCCTAAGTGATGTAATCATTGACCATGCACTTCATTCATTTAATACATAAAAACAGGCAATGTTGCAATTAGAGATGTTCTGATTCAATTTTTTCCTCCCTGATACCGGTTTTCATACCTTAACTTACGGATCAGCCGACACCGAGTACCAATCCGATACCAGCATATAAAAACAATGCCTTACACATCTCCCTTGACTGTTCAGTGTAAAATATTGATCAGTGCAGACATTTTGCTAGCTCTTCTTCATCACTCTTAAAAACAGTAGTTGACTGTGGCAGCACAACACAACTTCCTGAGTACCATTTTAGAATCGCAAAAAAAACCCAAACCTGATTTCAGGGATGTAGTGTCAGTCAGAACTAATTGAGCTCACTGGAGAGTCACCAGGTACCGTTTAGCAGCTAATAAATAACATGGTATCTGATCGGTACATAGACTGGCGTACTCGACAATACCGATACCAGCATTTTCAGCGGTATCGGCAACATTTCCAATACCGATACTGGTGTCGGAACAAGTCTACTTGCAATACACTATCAATTCGTCATGACTAAAGCATCGTACAACATTTTTAGGTTCATGTTCAGGCACTGGCGGCTCTTGGTTACAGTTATGGAAATTTCATGGTCCTGCTTAATAAAGCAGAAGTCAACAGTGACTTGAGATTTGAGTTTTTTAGGGCTCGGGTTATGGTAACTGTTAGCATATTTCAGGGTTAAAACATTTGACCGAAATCACAATCTTTCCCTAACTTTAACCAAAGTGCTTTTGTTGCCTAAAACTAACACATACAGGAGTCTGGAAGCCATCCCTGGATTCTTACGCAACCGTCCAGCTCCTTGTATGCTCAACATCCACTCTGCCCACTCCACTGCTGTACGTACTGTGAATGTTTCATCCACCCAAGGACGCAGTCTCCAACACATAAACCAGGCAGCCATTACACTGTAATCATAACGTGCAAGTAATAATGAAAACATTTTGGTAATATACAAATATAATTTCTTATAGAAAAGGTTGCTCTTCAGCAAGCGAAAAAACTGAACTATAATTAACCCAACAAACTTCTGCCTTTTATCTTATGAGATCACAGTTGGTTGGAAGCTCTCTTCAGTTTCATAGTTCATAGTTAAATACTATGATATGGTACTTCATATCGTCATTAGTTTAGTGTGCTAAGGTAGAATGATGATAGCAGCTGCCACCATGAAATAATTAGACCCCAACACCCCATTTTTCACCATGGTTACTACTCTCACTTTCAATTTGGTTTGTTAATCCCCATAATACCCAGTTCCAGACTCTGAGTGTCAGGGCAGATTTATGTACATATTTGTGCTCACAATCTGCATGAAATTAGCCTCTGATTTAAAGCAGCAGCTAATTATCAGTAACTGGGACTGTCTTTTAGGTGCATTCTGCATATAAACAAGATCTCCAAAAATGCAGTTCAGCAGTGAAATGGGGATGTGATGGGCTACTAAATCATGCAATAAAGCCCAGAAAAAGACATCAAATTGTTGAAATAATATTTCCATTAAATCAAACTTTTTCAACCATTTACTAAGTTTTCAATTTAACTTTAAATAAGACAGTATTTAGGCATCTATTACTCTAAAATTATCTTAAAGCTGCTGGATGGAACTTTGAGTTTGTGTTATTTCTAGCAGCCACTCTGGACAAAAGCGGTATGACCACCACCCACTGCCTGGTGTCTTAAAGCCCTGGCTACGGCCACCGGTCACCACATGCACTTGTTTTGGAAGAGACTGAGAGCAGGACACAATGCTTTTGTGCTTTTTCAAACATCTGTTTGCAGAATGCACAGTGATGAGGTAATGTATACTATTATATATTATTAATGTAACATTAATAACAGTAATATGACAATGTTGTAACAGTAAACTTTTAGTACCTTTATATACGTGGGCTACATGTAAGCCATCAACTAACAGATTCGGTTTTTCATTATTTTACTGAGCAAGCATAAGTTATAAACATTCCCTGGTAATGCGTATTTTCATATTTATAAGCTAACAGCAAGACCAACATAAATTGCTGCCTTATATATAAACCAGTTGTTATTGCTATCTGGCCAGTGATAAAGAAATGTCTGCTACTGCACCATCAGACTACAGGGCAGCTGATGTCACTTGACTTCAGCTGTGAGAGTACGTGTACCACAAATCGTATCGTCCGACTTTTGGTGCTTCCGACATAAGGCAGGAAGTCGAAAATATCAAGTTGAAAATAGCCAATTTTCTCATGTTGGTCTCATTTAATTATGCTGATCACAAGAGGACATCAATATGGAGTAGAGACAGTTTCAAAACCACTTAAACCTTGCAGCCAGTAACTTTAAAGCTGTAGTTGGTAACATTTGGAAATCAAGTTTGCTGTAGCATGAGACTCCTTGGTAAGCAACCTTGTGCATCCTCCCCTTCCTGTTTTTGCTCTGGCTTGTGTTATATTTCATTTGTTGTCACTCTCTCTTTTAAGTCCAGTTGGCACCAAAGATTTACGATGAGACAAAATTGTTGCAGGGAAAGTTGTAGTGGAGTGAACTGGTCTGTCTCAGCTCAATTCAAGCGGGCAAACAGTGTCGCTTGCAGACACAACTGTTGGTAGAGGCGAGTTTTAGAGTGTAAGGCACATGGCCTCTTTCAACAGCCAATGAGCTACTATCGACGTCACCTGTTGCTAGGAAGCACAGCCTCAGCATCACAGAGCAGCACTTGGGCAACGACAGTGGCATGGGAAAACAGAGAGTTGCATCAGAAAACACAGAGATCTCGCATGTCACTTACTAAAAGCTGTCTATGGGTATTAAGGCATTTCAGAAATTAAAATAGTGTGTGTAAGCACACACACATAAACTCACCTCTATAATGTTTAAATGCAACAAGGACCAGAAAATGAAATAAATTCTGTTCCTGTCTTGTGTTGTCCTTGATGCTGTTTAACTGTACATATACTAAAGTTGTAACCATGCAACTGTCCTTTGAAATGAACCATCAATAAAAAAACAAAGTTGCAGTGGCATATGAAATGTTTTTAAAAAACAACTGTCACTGCAGTGACATCAAGTTCAAGGTCATGTTAGATGTATTTGGGGCTGTGACCAAAGAGCCAC
>JAQLOL010000019.1:7440927-7451743 GCA_029783665.1 Naso thynnoides
TATATATACATATTGAATTTCTTCATTAATACTACTTTTCTTTTTAAGAAGCTGTCACTCTAATTTCTACATAATTCATTGCAGCTCTCCCACACATTTCTGCTGTCATGGTGATATTTGCAGAATGCAGGGTTTTTGATTTATGTCTCCTCCAGCACAACCCTGTTATACCATTTCAAATCTGCACATGCATCGTAGAGGCAAAAACTTTTTTTTTTTTTTAAATTGACCCTGGAACACTGGGTGAGACTTAATAAATGTGCCAGGATGTTCAGTCAACCATATTTATCAGGTCTCCCTCTGTTATGTTTGCAATCCCTCTTTAAATGTTAAATGCATTTGCGTGAAGAAGAGAGGCACACTTCACTGATCACACGCAAGCTATGTCTCAAATCACATGCAACCTGTGCTTCCAGGCCGGTGCACCTGTTAGATAAATAACTCGGAAATCAAGAGAATTAATGTTGTCTAGTGCTGTCAGGTTTGTGTTTGCCAAAAAATGTCACTTGACAACATTGGCAGAGTCAGCAGTGTTGTCTTAAGTGGCTAGCGGCCACTACATGTGTGTTTGACGCTCATACAAATGTGATTTGCAAGGGAATTACTGTGTATGTTTTAGGGTGAAATATACAAATGGTAGATGTGATTTTTCCCTGTTGATGAAACGTTTTGATGACTGATGGATAATTTTTTATTTTAAGTTTTTTGTTTTTCAAATATAAATAAATGTACATAGGCCATAACTGAGTCTGAGTACAGTGTAGTGAGTGTTTTAAGAAAAAAAAGAGAAAAAGAAAGTTGAGGATGCAAGGGACACTTTTACCACTTGTAGTGTGGACTTCATGCCTCTTTTTAGAGGAGAGCATTTCAGTGTTATGTTTGTTGGCCACCCACCTTTATTGTTTCTAAGTTTTATTTGGCTGCATTAGTGCTGTGAGAAGTTAGCAATGCTTGTCACATTACTGGACAGTCTGTGCTACGCTGTGTCTCAACTGGGTAAAAAAAATTAAAATACATTGCAGATGGTGCTGTGAAGTTTTAGAGGACATGTTTGAAAGGTGTGTAATCTTCTTAAACACACACACACAAAAAAACCACGATTGTTTCTGTTTCACGTGTAGTTTCTGTTTTTTTAAATTGACAGAAGTTTGATAAGAGTCCTTGAGCAATTTTTTTGAATGTTAGTAATTCTTAATCCTTTTTTTCAAATTATCATTGTGTGAATCAATTAACACAAGAAAAATCGTGTGCACAGTAGTGTCACTGTGTTGACACACAGTTTACAATATTAGCAGTACACATACATAGTATGTTCAGACACAGCGTGACTGTAACGCGCGCACACACACACACACACACACACACAGAGTGTTGAGACCAGAAATACTAATGTGTGAATGATAAGAGCAGAGCTGCACAGCGTCAGTAATGTTTCGAGCATGTGGTGGTGGCTGCCTGCGGTAAGCATGTCAGATATGGTCTGTAGTTGGTAAACCATGACATCTCCCTTCATCAAGGTAGGTTGAAATACATTTAGAACTTTAAAATGCATTTTTAAAGGGATCAAAACAAGCACCATTGACACAGTTAGAAATCCAAAGTTAAAAAGAAATTATAAAATCGCCAGTGGGCAACTTTCTTCAAAAAGAAGTAGCTTAAATTCTGAGATTTTATTCCAAAATGGGATGAACTCCTTAGAGACAATGCTGGAAATCTATTGAGAACAATTAAATGTAATTCTGGGAGACTATAATGTTTACACTGAACCCACTGCTCTGTGTGTTTAGAGTTTATGGTATGTACATAAACTTTTGAATAATGTTTGTGAAACATAAGTTTTAGAGAAAGAGGTTCTGGAGGGAAGGCTCACAAGTCTTCAAAACAAAATATTATTGAGGAAGCACACAGATACACAAACCCCACTTCATCTGAGTGAAATGGGTTCAAATAATGTCCGATTCTGATGGCTTAGCATTTAACTATTTTTAACTAATAAAAATGATATTGCAAAGTCACCTGAAATGTTGCACTCACAGCTGACACATTCATATTCTGTAGTACTGAGCAGTTATTGCTCTGATTGTAGCATTGTAAGCTTCAGCTATAATTACTTTGAAAATATATCAAGTGATTGTTACATTTTGTGACTTTGTATAAATTCTTCTTTAAAAATGCTGCTATGTCAAAACATGGACTAATAGGTAATGGACACTTAGTTCAGTGTAACCTCAGTGTCTGTTATTTGTGTATGTAGAAGCATTCTAGTGCTCACATTTTTTCTAGACTTACGCACCTATATTTTAAAAAGTTTCATGATGTGCCTTTAAGTGCTGTACTGTATAGCCTCCATTCGGGTTGCAAAATTAATCTAAATTTATTCGAAATTGCAATATTTGTGTGTAGATGGTAAAAGACGGCAGCAATTTACTTCACACCTTAATTAATTAAGTTACCGGACACTGTTCCTAATGAGAAGTAATTACATTACAAATAACTGAGCAGCAAAAGTAATGCCTCAAACTTATCATTACTTTACGTTTGTTACTCACTAGAGTTCAGCCAAATGTGCCCTTAAACACCTCCAAATCCTTGACACTCACACATCACATCTTTTGTGTTTACACCTAATAAAACAACAGAAAACAAGACACTGTGGTTTGACATGAAGGGAGCCCTAAAACTTGAAGAGATTTATTGATCCACTCTTATTTTGCCTATGCTGTTAATCCATGAACCACCTTGGAACACCAACACAGAGTAGCACAAACTGGTTTAAAGGTTCTTACAGCCTCACAAGCTTCCAGTGGAGGGCCAGGCAGTTTATATTCAGGTAAATACATGATTGTACATGGAAGTGCTCCCTTTTTGAATGTTACATAATTTAAATTTCTTTCTATTTTCTAATTTATCTTCAAGGGATAGTCCACATTTTTCGAACCCAAGCCCTATTTTCTAATTAGCAATAATACTGTTGATTGGCAGAGTCCTTTCAAAGCATAATGCTGTTCCCGGCTGTTCCTCATACTAGCTTTGAATATTTAGTAAAAAGTCTATGTGGTCACACTCGTCTGTACAGGGTGACTGAAGATCAGAGTCACACTGAACACGAAGTAACTTTCAGTGACCCTCAGTCAGCTTGTGCCGACAAGAGTGTGACCCCACCAACGTTTTAAATGTTTAGTGGCTAAACATTTGGAGTAGGGATGGGCATGATTAATTGATGATTAATTGTTGATTGTTCAGGATTTTGTCGATCATGTGAAATTTCTATTAATCAAACGTAACGTAACATAACATAAATATCCTTGGAGCTATGCCATGATTTCGGTATGTGGCTGCAATGAGACATCTTAGCAAGGGGGGGGGGGACTTCTACTTTTAGAGACAGAGCCTATGAGCTGCTGTCATGCAGATATCATGCAGAAACATGAAGAGGTGAAGGCAAAGTTTGGCGTGGGACCATTTCTAACTAAAAAAATGACAAACGATGTAACGTTACAGCCAATCCCGGTTAACGTCAATGCATCTTCTTGTTAACCTACCATCACCTCCATTGGAGCACAGAGGAGCCACAATGCACCACAGTAAATAATGATTTTTTTAATTAAGTTATTATCGTTTGATGTGATTGTTTATTGTAATTGTTTCTGAAAGAGGCTTAATTGTGCTTAAGAGTGTCATAGCGTCAGAGGCTTGTGCTCAGCTGCTTTTATGTTACGTACACTCTGTATCTTCTTTGTTTAAGTTGAACTTTTTCTGCCATGTCTAAGAGGATTATTGTTGGACTATAAGCTCCTTTTGTAATAAAGATTTAATTGAAGAAAAACACACTGTATTTTTTATTTTCTGTCATAGGCATTTTTAATATTAAAAAAATAATGATTAAATTAATAATTGATCGTTAATATTCCTGATGATAAATCAAGGAAATTTCTTCAAATGCTCATCCCTAATTCGAAACAAGTATGAGAAACAGCATGTGTTGTGCTTTGAAAGGACTCTGCCAATTAACAGCATTGTTGCTAATTCACAAATAGGGCCCTGGTTCCAAAAATGTGGACTACTCCTTTTATGACAGACATTAAAAACCTGTCTCTGTCTTCATCTAAGTTGGTGAATTGCGTAAGCACAAGAAAACAATCAAAGTCCAGGACTTCATTTTTCTCTTTTTGAAGCCTGACAATTTGTGTTACATAAGAATATGAAAGAGGTTACTACACCAAACCAAACCAACTATATCTTCTATGCAGTTAAACGACAACCTGCACAAGTAAAAAATTAGTTATAGAAATAATCAAAATACATGGAGCCACTGCAACAGCGCAACAGATATTGGCACATTTCCTTAGTAACTGAGAAACAAATACAACTTAGTCCATAATTATTCACAACCCTTTTACCTCCATTACCACTACTAAGATAAAACAACAAAATGGTTTCAATTCAGTTCAATTTCAGAGCATCCCCTTTGAATATTCTAAATAAAAGTGCACTTTTACATCATATACTTAATAATGCCTTCTCTGAACTAGGAGCAAAAGGGTCTCTATTTTCAAGAAATTGCTCTGCATTTACCAAAGCGCACTGTGTATCATTATCCACCCACCCAGACACTGGATTGCAAAACATAAATGTTTGTTGTCTTGATTCAACAGCAGAATATCACAGAAAGGTCTTGTTTGAAATATCACATTTTTCCTTGTTTAACATTGATGTAAGTTCCGAGAGCATTCCTGCTTGTCCTCAATAAAAACCGCCTGCCTGCTAGACACGGTCTTTTTACAGCCCAACAGCCTTTTTCCACATCAAAATTTCAGCAATGCAGAGAAATGTGTGTACACGTGTTAGGGAGACACACTTTTGGCCAATTCTATCTTTTTTTTTTTCATGCTGCGGGTACGTGTGGAACCAGGGGAACAGAAAACGTCCGCTAGAGTTCTGTCATTCATATTTTATTGGTAATAAATATGAATAAACAAGGACAATGCCAAACACCAGAAAGGACACACTCCTTTATTCATTTGGGGACTGCACTGTGTCTCTTTGTCGCTGTGTTTGTGAGTATGTCTACATTTGTGTGTGTGTTTATGTTTGACTTTCAGGATATTTGTGTTTTTGTGCCGCAGGATGTGAAGCAGGAAAAAGACACAACCCCTGTGGAGGAGACTAAAAGGCAAAGGGTGTTGGCAGGGCAAGACACGGGATGAAAGGGCATGGAAATAAAGTTATTATGAAATCATGCCGAGGTGGGGAAGTGTAAAGTCTTCCAGGCAAGCTATTTCTGACCTTTTTGAAATCGTTTAAGGCCATATTGTGAAAAAGTTGACGATTCCATGATATTTAGCATTACAGCTGCACTTAATCGTATTTGTAATGTAAAGATGGATTACTTGTGAAGCCTAAGATGTTAATGTTTGCATGTATAATACTGAGACAACCTGACAAATACGTTTGAAGCTATAAATTGCAAATCACAAAATTTTATGCACATGTTTGGAGGGCACTTGTTTGCCTACATGACCAACTTTCACTGTCAACCTGTATTAATCAAAAACTGTATGTTAGAAGTTTAACTGAACCTAACACAAGGGGGTTGTGAGAACATAGCACAGTATGATAAGTTGAGAGTAGGCCATCCTTATGAATATGTGATGTGATTTTTCTTGCTTTCAATTATTGAAAGAACCTGAAACATTAAAATGACAGAGGGTGGTTGTAAACAATCATCGGTAAGTCTTGTTAGCCAATCTCATGTAATGATGGAATAAATTCTCCTTTAATTTTTAACCAAAATCTGAATTTGTAATCATTCTGATGCATGGCAAATGCACCACTCTCTTCACTTACAATCTATTATTGATGAAAGTGAAGACATTTATTAATCCACTAAATTTCTCCAATTGCTGTTAATAAATTAAGGAAATAGAAGAAGTGATATAACATTTTTCAAACTGGAACATGTGGAATGACATACAGCTTGTAAGTATCCTTCAATATAGAGTCATTTAAGCCGATCCTTTTCTGACATAATGTCGTAGAAGATGGTTTTGTGCAGCTGTATCTAAAAATATTATGATGTATGTAAATTAAAAATGTCATAGATATATGTCGCAATATAGTAACATAACAGAGAAACAAGTTAATAACTTTAATGTGAGTTAAATAAAACTTATGGAGTGAATAAAACAGCAGACAAACACAACAATATTGCCACAAAGCAGTTAATTGATTGATTTTTGTCTACAACAGCCTTTTACAGCCAGAGGTATTAAAGGATGTGACGTCACAAAATAAATGTGATGGCAACATCTAATTTTTGTATTAGGGGGTAAAAGAAAGGGGTAAAAGAAAAGATCCTTCCTTCAGAATTATCATCAGAACATCTCCATTCCTTTTTTTTTATTTACTCTTAATACAAAGTATAATTCCGTAGTTAGAAGTAAGAGTGAGACTGATATGAAAACATATTAGGATATTTACCAATGTCAAGTGGAGGCTAGCATCCCTCATGCTCATGATGGTGATTAATTAAGACTTCAAATGCAATTTTAAAATCCTTTGTTGATGATGCCAGTGAGAGACCTCTCATAAAAAAACCTCTGAATTATCATTTCCATTCCATACAAGTTCTCTGACAGTAACATCCTCTCCGTGGGCCTGTCAGGTTTAAATAAATTCATGACAGAACAATCATGTTAAAGAAAGGTCTACTGTGCCATGTGTTATAAACGGATAGTTTACCCAAAAATGAAAATTTAGTCATTATCAATTCACCCTCATGTCAATGGAAGGTCAGGTGAATGTTTTTAGTCCACAAAACACTGCTGCAGTTTCACAGGAAAAAGGTGCTGTAGTCATGTCCTAAACAATAGCAGTAAATGATGACTAGGATTCAAAAAAACACACATACAAAAAAACATAATAAAACCATAAACGCCTGTTTATTCCAAGTAATGCAAGCGTCCTGAGTCTTTGACATGCCAAGCTGTTTTAAAAAATGTCAGACACCATGTTTTAAGCCTCACTGTTCACTGGAGCCTGTAGCCTATACACAGGGAGCGAGGTTCATAAGCACATGCGCACACACTGAGGAGGGACAATGGAGAACTTGACGAATAAGGATCAATTTAAGTCTGAGTAAGTCTGGCAAGTTTGACAAGTCAGGCGTCTGCTGCTGGCACTGGACTTCTGGGTAGCATGTAAACACAGGTCTGTGTGTACCATGTTAGTAGCCGCAGGCTACAGTGAACAGTGAGGTTAAAAACATGGGGCCAGTGACGTTTTTCAAACAAGTGCTTTCGGAAACTTGGGTTGCTTTGGACGAGCGACATAGAGACATTTAATGCTTTTATTATGGTTTATTTTTATGTTTGAATCCAAATCACCATCACTGCAATTGTTTGGGAAATTAGTGCGAAGCCTTTTTCCTGTGAAAATCCAGCAGTGTTTTGTGGACTAAAATACTTCACCTAACCTTTTATCAGCATGAGGGTGAATAGATAATGACTGAATTTTCATTTTTGGGTAAACTACCTGTTTAAAAAAATTTATTAATAAAGCATTGCACTACAAAATAATTTAGGGTTGGTGGTCAAGGCATACATTTGATGACAGCTTTCTCAAAGTCTCCAACATGGGATCTGTCCTTGATCTTACATCTCTTGGCGCTAGTGTCTCATCAACATATGTTTTTTGATGTGTTGCTCATTGCTGTTAAAAACTGTACTTGATAGGAGGAAACAGAGGCTTCACATGTTCCCACATCACCAGATGCCCCGTCTTGCTGAAACAGCACCTGTCCCCAGCGTGAAAGGGAGCGTTACACCTGGAGTAATATTTTTTGGATGATTTGCGGATGTTTTGGAAATATTTCTGGCTACTGCATCTTGCTGCCTGGCAGAGTTTTAAACATCATCATGTCGACGAAATAAATAGAAACTGACTACGGGCTGAAATACTAAATCATAGAGTGACTGGGGTCCTATTCATGTTGAAATTAAGTATAATCCTATTTGATGATGCCTTAAAACTTTGCATCTTAATGCTTCAAGATACATCTTAGTTGCTTTGCAAACAAGTACTTTTTAATACACTAATCAAGCACAGAATCAATTGCAGAATGTTTGTTTTTCATGTTTGTTACACTTCACAATAGTTTATGAACATGTTATACTTTATGTGCATTTAGTGGTATGCAAATGCAAATGTTTGAGTGTTTTGCATTAAGAAACAAGTGATATATATTGCAGGTTTCTAATTGTTGTTTACATTTTTACCAAATCAATGTGTGTGTGTCTCCAAGGTACGTAGCATACCCTGATAAAATTGGTGGCTGGTGTGTGGGTATGAATATTGACTAAAGTACCACTGTGCACCACTTCAATCAAGGCCTGAGCTTTGTAAAAAATGCTGTTACAATCTCACAGATCTTCTCGTTGATCAGGTAGTAAGTAATAATCGTTTTATATAGCCTTTTTCAAATCACAGTACATTATGATTCACATAAATAACTTAAAAAATCAATCATCACAATCGGTAAAAGCAAAGTCAGTCTACAAGGTGCTTTGTTTAAACACAAAGGAGACCAAAAAAACACCATGTTCAATCAGTCTAAGGGAGATGAAATAAAACCATGGAAACAACCTATAAACAACCTATAGAGCTCGTCCCAAAGAAGGGTTTACATTTTATTGGGTCTGTGCATCTGCTATGGTCTTTTTTATCTATGTAGGTAAATAACTTTTTGCATCTACTCAATCAAAACACTTTATTTTAAACTATTTATGCATCAAGCAGTAACAGTGCTCTTTAAAAATATGACAGTTATCATGGCAACAAGCTGACAGCACGCAATGACACTGACATCAAGAGCCCCAGATGTATGGCTGCCACCCTCAGCTCACTAGCCACAGTGTCTGCATGCATACATGTACTGTCTAAACACCTTGACTTGCTGAACAAGCCAGCATAATAGGGTGCACACTAACATTGTAAGGTAAGCTAGATATGTATTAGGCTTGGGCCAATATTACATTATATACATTATCAAATTTCGCAATATTTGCTGTCACTTGCATTATTTCTCACAATATCAAAATATCGAACAGCTGTTGCAACATCTCTGGCCATTTTTAAAAAGGAATTGCACACGGAGCTGTTGTGCAGCAGAGAAAACATGCATTACTATCTGACAAGGGTGAAGATTGGAAAAGTTATTACAGGTGAATTGGCATGATGTAGGCATGACGCAGGCATGCATGAAGCATGCATTAATATAAAGACATGGAGGACTTAGTTTTTGAAGAATGTCAGCTGACCAATTTGGCAATATTTGGGTTTTAAGCAGGAGAAAATGGCGAGCAAGAGGATTTGAATGAGGTCATATGTAATAAATTGTGTATATTATTATATTCTTTCATATACAAATATCAATATTTGGGTGTGATAGTATCAATATCATGCTATTAAATTTTGGTTAACGCATGTAGCTAGCTAATTACTAGTTTTCAATGATTTAGGGTTTAGAACGAAATCACTGAGGTCTCATTTACACCTGATATTGCGTCTATATCAAATGTTTTGCAAAGAGTAAATGCACATGCATAGTTGTAATGCTATTTGATTGGCTAGACCCCATTATTATTGATCACAGTGCTCTCTTTGAGAAGACGTACACTGGTCTGCCTTTGACTGACTTAACTGATGCTTTTTACGCCACCCAGTTTAGATGACACCAAAATGAATGTAACGTGACTGTTAAATGTTAATTCTGGGGGACTGTGAGTTGACATTTTGAGTCAAGAATAAAAGCTGTATTTTTCTTCTATTTATTTTGCAAAAGAAACAGCCAGCAGTTGCTCATGCAGTGGATTTTGAGATGAAGTTTCCCCTGTAAACACACTTCTTTGACTTTCGCAGCTCTGTTTTTGGGTTACAGAGAGTGGACAGGTCAAGTATGTGCTTGGTTAAAAATGATAGGCACAATCAGCACTAGTTACTTAGGTTCAGCATGGGGGACACAGCTGACTGCCCTGTGGACACTTCTTTCTAGCCAAACAACACTCAATGAATGAGTATTGCTGGGCAATGAAGAACAGCGCCAAAGGAGGAGAGACTATGAGGAAATGAAGCAGGCCTTTAAAAGGGATGCGACAGCTGAAGATTTACCATGGAAACTACAGCTCAAAATCTGCTGTATCAGTCCTGCTGCTAGCTGTTACACACCAACTGCATAAAGACAGACACAACCAGACCTCCGCCTAATACAGCCTATGTTTGACCTTAAACTTCTCAGGGGTAAAAGCAATCTGTAGTGACGTGCAATATGTAGGACTCGAAACTGTTGTAACTTCATACTCAGTTGCTAATTTTGGCCATTCTCTAATATAAAAGCATACTATATGTAATATTTTAATATAATTCCTAGAGGTCATTGTGTCTAGTTTTAACCATGCCATACACGTACAGGACATTATGGCAACGTGACATAATCAGTGTTGACTAAAAAGCTGTTCCCCTGGCAAGAGTTGAACTTGTAACACCTAAAGAAAACCAGGTGTCTCAACTGCATGCCATAATAAGATCCGTTCATTGTAAACACTGTACTAATATTGTGATCCATCAATTAAAGCTATGGTCTACGATCTGAAAACCAGTTTGGCTGTTGAGACGGATTTGAAAAACACATCCTGCCCATCCTGCCCCCCCCCCTCACTCACCCGACCCCTCCGTGTTCCACGATCCCGCCCCCCAGCTCGTCCCCCCAGGACTTTTTTACTTTTTTTTTACTCTTTATATTGTTTAGATCGGACTGTAG
>JAQLOL010000019.1:7461762-7477860 GCA_029783665.1 Naso thynnoides
GGCTGAAGGTACTTACACATCAGCCTAGTTAATTAAACATATGGGCGACGGGCCTGAATGAGAGAAGGATGGCGTGGTGGAGGGGAGAGGTGGGTGGGGGGTGACTTTGGTGACTTCATCTACCCATTATAAAATATCAATTAGATATGTGACGAGTTGAGAGGGCGTGCGCTGGAGAAATCTCGCCATGTCCAAGTCGCCTCCGAAAAGGCGACTCTAACTTCGTAGCTCGTTAAAACTGATCCGTCTCCTCCTTTTCCGTCTCCCTGCCTCTGATTTGTCGCTTTTCCTGGCGCGTCTTCTCCAAAAAACGAAGACGCAAGAGAAGTATGGCGCACAGCATCATTCGTCGTTTATGGCTTCATTTGGTGCCAACTCGCCGAACGAAACCGGGTGCGCGCGCTTGTGCAATCATCTCTCTATCTCTTGCGCTGTGTGTGTGTGTGTGTGTGTGTCTGTGTGTGTGTGTGTGTATGCTGTGACGACTGTCTTGGCGTCAAACAAGTCGCCATATCGCGCCTCTGCTCCTCAAAGCATTCACTGCGTACAGATAAAACAGTTCAATATCCGTTGAACTGTCGTAACCATTCTAGCGGTCCCCTTGTAGACACTTTATTCTCTCCAAAATTAAAATACCGAACCCTTTCAAATTAAAGCCCCGAAACGTTTATTGCTGATGATGTGTCATGCTCCCTTGTCAACGCCATAGTTTGTTAAAAGCTATGGATGCGATAAGGGGAAATAGAGTCGACGATAGAGAATTACACAGCCTCAATTAAACATAATTAGCAGATCAAAACTGCAGCACAGGGGGTCCTCGGGGAGCGACAAAACTCCCCCCTCTCCATCCCTCTCTCTGCATCTCCCTCTGAGTGTTGCCTTGGAGTCCCACTGCAGACAGATGGTGTAGACACTGCATGGGGTCATGTTAGCAGTCCAGGGATCTAGGACTGACTGGCATAGATGAATTACACACAAAAAACAGCAGCCTAGGCAGACCAGAGGGCTTATTATTAAGGAACACATCACTACCCTCCTCTTCCTCCACCTCCTCCTCCTCCTCTATCCCTAGAATAAAAATCTCCACCTGTTGAGGTCCTCTATCCTCCTCCGTCAGAGCCTGAGCCTCCGAGGCTTGGAATAAAAGAAACAGACGATTGCATAACATGGGCATAAAAGAGAGGGAGACAGACCGCAGGAGAAGTGGAAGATGGTCTTCTTTTCTTTTGAGGAAAAATTCCTGGGGTTCCGAATATAATAGCTCTCCCTTTCTTTCACATCATCCCGCCCAGCACCGTCTCCTCCTGCTATTTACCCATTAGAGGCATCCTGTTGGGACAGGCGAGCCACAACACTCCCTTGGGAACTTTAGAGAATGCTGTGCAGGCCATTAAAAGTGGGTTTCATTTTTAGTTTGTAAAAAAAGATAGCCCCATTGAAATATGGCCCACCTTATTCTATAGTTAAACATTAAACCTGAGGTAGGCAGTTGCACGTTCACGTCTCCTCAGCAAGGGAAAGCCTGATATGCTGGTGGACAATCCAGGAGGAAAAGTTGCTCTTTCAGCTTTAGTAATGACGGCAAATACGATAGAGCAACCCAAAAAAGAAAGACAGACGTATGAAGAAGATCATTTAAAAGAGAGAGTGTCTACAGATAAAGTCAGATACAAGTCAGGTGAATGGTGGGGCAGGGGTAGGGGAGAGGGCAGCGGAGCTGCTTCCTTGGGAGTCTCATGCTACAGCTGGCTTATTTTCAAGATGTTGCTTTCCTCTGCTTTAAGCTGGTGCTTAGAAAATAAAATCATATGTTCTTCAGGGACATTACAAAAAGCTTTTTTCAAGTATAATCTTATTCAAGGGTAATCATGCCCTCAGCCTTCTTTATGGTCATTTGTGGGACGTGACCTTTTGTAGGATTTTGCATGCACATAGACTTGAGGATCTCTCTCAGAAGGGCTGGGCAACATATTGAGTTTTCAAGATATATCAATATTTTTTAAACAAGATATAGTGTGACACAGTTAACCTATATCAATATTCTGTTTATTTCATTATTTGCACACACAGCTGTGTTTATTTTGCTATGCAGTAAAGGAACTTTTTCTTTACTTTGTTAAGGAGCATTTTTATTTAATGTATCCCGGTAGTTTCTTTTTGGATAATTTCTCGTGTACATGACATGTTGATAAGTGCAGCTGTCATAAATGAAAGTCTCTGTATAATTATTCAGCATCTGGTGCATGTGGCTTTGGCCTAGAACTGACTCTTTTTTTGGTTATTTTTTTAAGGAAAAAAAATCGGGATATATATCGTGTATGGCCATTCAGCTAGGAAATACTGAGATATGGTTTCTCTTCCATATGTTCCAGTTCTATCTCTCGCTCATATTTAGAATGCATTTATCAGGTGCACAACATCACAGCACTTGGACAGTGAGTCAGCTCTGCTCTGTCTGTAGATTGTTGTAGGTATTTAGGCAGAAGAATGGGTCCACAGTGTTGAAAGTCTCTGAACGTGCGTCCCTGTTATTGTAACTGATTTCTAACCGCTGGTCTCAGCCATCATGCATCTTTAATGGGCCAACAGCACATGGAACAGAAGTTACCCAGTTATCTGCAGTTGTCGTTCTGCAGAGACAGCACAGGACATGCTCACACATGCAAACACCAAGCACAAGTTCAAATCTGGTTTTCAACATTCAACCATCTCAATGAACCATCTGCCTTTACCTCTTCATTTCTGCTGTCTGATTAAATTTCACAAGGCTTATGCTAATAGCCCGCACCGATGTGTGATTAAAAATGTTAGAAAAACAAGGGAGACCCATTTCCACTGTGAAGTGCATCAACAATGGACTCACTATTTTGTTATTACTCTATATAATTATTTAAGAAAAAAGCTCATTCCACTAATGTTGTTTGGCTAATGGTCAACACCCAGAACTCTAATATTCTTGGAATGAATGAGAGGATAAGAAAAGGAGTATAATTAAAGCAGCTCTAACTATAAAGCCAGCAGGCAAGCCGGAAAATAATTAAATAAATAGTAAACAAATAAATAAATAACAGGAAAGACAAAACTACTGTACAAGGCATCTGATAAAAATGATGTGGGCATTTTTGTATCCATGGTAACTAACTTTTTCACAGTTTCACCACTTTTGTTTTGGCAGAGGTGCATCCCAGATACATATGGTTCATATTTTGTGGTGTCGAAATATTTCTGACTAATAAACAACTGGCCACGCCAACTGCTACAGGATCGCCGCCACTCATTCACAAACTGATGTACACTGGCCCCACTGATCCAACCTACCAGCACAAGCAGAGCTCACAACTGATGCAACTAATATGGAAATGTTTTAAAGCGCACACGGCTAATTAGCTGCACAGCTAATTGAAACCTAGTCCATAAAAGGCTGTAACTTTTGGCTTTGCTTTAAAAATCTTTTTAGTGTAAAAGTGCATTGTTTCCATGACAACAAGGCCCAATGGCACACTTCGGGTTGTATTTGAATCAATGTGTGTGTATTTTTAAGAATAGCAAGGTGGATTTTATGCTTTTTACATTTTGTGGCCGTTACATTGAGTGCTTTATCCTGATTACCTGGTCACGCTCACGTGGTCTGTTATCTCACAGTAGTTCCTGAAGCAATACCCACTTCCCAGGTTTTTCAAATGCACTATTATCTCCATACCAGAACACACTCAGGCTTATCTGACAATCACCAAGACTTTGATTGACAGGCAAACAATAGAAATTCACAAAAGTATGATTCACTGTAATGTTTCTATGCAACTGGAAGTAAGCTGGTTGGTAAAGAAAGTAGGTGGGCTGTGTTCAGCCCAATGACTGAAGAGCCAACAAGACAAATGACTCTTCTTCATTTATTTCTAACGCTGAGGCACTGCCATAGCTAAGACATTGCATTGTAGATACAGTACATGGCTTTATATAGACTCAGGAAATGAATCACTCTGTCAATAAATGGCAACAAAATAAACAGAAATGTATTCAAGGCTCTCTATCTGGAACAGAACGGTGTGATAGCTGGCATTTATCGAGTTATAGATATGCTTTCTCTCTCTAGTCTGTCTTTTTACTTTGTCTCCCTCCCTCTCTTGCACTCTCCTCCCTCTTTTGCTCTCTCGCCCACAGAGAGTGGGTGACCTGGAATGAGCTCTCCTACTGACGGCACTGCTTCCTACAGCCAGACAGGGGCAGTATGCAGAACTTGGATCTCGGGCAAGCATACGGCTGATTCTCAAGAGTCTACCTTGGCAGTATCAGCACCCTATTCAAATTTATGGGCACCTTTGAAAACCACTCTTCTCAAAAATTGATAGGTGATTACTTTCTGTCACAGTGCTGATCAAAGTGAAAAGTTCATGAGTGCAGCAGCCAAATCAATTAGTTAGGAGTGATGCACTGCTGTGTCTTTTTTACTTAGCCACACCAGCAGTTATCTTTAGCTTGAAAAGGTCAGTCAATAAATTAGTAATTCATTGCAAGTAAGGATTTAGAAAGTTTTAAAGTGTCAGCGAGAACTCTCTTAACGAAAACTGTCTGTTCTCATTTTCTCAACAAAGACAAGAACCATTGTTCGACTGAAATAGGTGAACACACTAAAAACACATACATACATCTTCTCCTGAGCGGTTCGGTTGGTCTGGCTGGGTGGTTAGAAGATACAGTGGGCAATGATCATCTCAATAACCCATTGCTCCTAATCCAAACCAAGCAGCAACCTGTGGGACAAAAAAGTAATAATAACAATAATAATAATAATAATAGTATTAAGCCTAATAGAAAGCCAACATAGTAGTGGCAAGAACTCCTCAAAATGGCCACTTGAGGCTGATTCCAAAAGCAAGTCAATCCTCACAAAGCAGCAAAAATCAACATGTTTACAGCCTGGTACAAAAAATTTATTTTGGTCTCAATAGCTACTTTCATGTTCAAGACAACTGTACAGGGTTGAATTTTCATATAACTCACTTATTTAAAAGATATGTATACCGTAAAATCGGTGTAAGCCTATACAATGCACCTATATAACCCTTTTTTAATCTTAAAAATGGGGTGCATCAAAGAGATGCTTTTTATTGTGTTATGGTATTTTACCCTAAAGATGGTGCTATAATCAAGCTAAAGCTTTGTCATGGACATGCACTGTCATGACTGCCTGTTTGCTCGACAGCGTCATAGTCACATCTTATCAACGTTACCATAGGCTGAGTTCAACTATCGTAGTGGTAGCTAGCAGGATCGCAAAATGACTTGTCGACAACGGATGATACTAGAAAGAGCTACACAGGTGCACAGAAACTGCACATTGTGGATTTTGCTAAACACAATGAAAAATTGTAGAGAATGACCTCAAATTGGTAAAACAAATGTTTTTGTTATTTTTAATGTGTGAAAGAAGTTTTTTTGTTTGTTTGTTTCACTCAGCCAAGTCTGAAAGCCACGACAGCAAAATCTGTGTGAGTTTTGAATGTGTTTTAAATAAAAAATAATTTAAATCATGTTGAAATAACTTGTTTACACATTTTTATTGCTAACTAGCTATAAAAACCCCTTTATTTTCCTCTGGGAGACACCCAAAAACAGACTGCGTCTTATATACAATCACTACTTATATTCCAGATTCTACGACAATCGACAGCATGGCTGCTTTGAGTGACAGTAGTTGCTAGCTGTCTGCTAGGCAGCGCACAATCACTGGCAGAAATGTGTATCCACGCCACAGATGGTATTATATGTTCCACCTTCTCATCCACATACAGTGACTTCTGGCTCCAAAGAACCAAGATGGTGATGACTTAAATGCCAAACTCAAGGCTTATAAGTGGTATTCTACAAATCAGTGACCGGTAACATCACAGTTGCTCCAGCCACTATTTATTTTACTGTGCTTTGTTTTCCCAAGCTGATGAGTGCTCTTCTCTCATACGTAATGTCTATTTCAGCAACAGAGTAGAAAAAACACAAAACACATATTAAAGTTTGTTTGAGCAAGTTTTGGGATCTACCAACTACTGCATCTGCATGTGCAGCCGCATAAACTAGTGCAAAACCGTAAACTGAAGGTTTTGTCACTGTGGTGTTTGTATGAATTACTCCAAAAAGATTTAGCAGCATAAAAGTGAACATTAAAGGTGCTTCTTAGACATGTTTGTCTTATGTTTGGATTGAACTAGGCAAAGTTTCCTACTGTTCACAATCTTTCTGTGAAACTTAGCTAAACTGGCTGCTTGTTGTTGCTGCTTGCTTATATTTTAAGCATGAGAGTGGTATCAATCTTCTAGTTTAACCATTGACAATCAAGAAGAAACCAAGAACTAACCTTCGGGCTTCAAGAACTAAAAGCAGAAAGGAAAGTACACTGTGAAGCACACAGACTTCTCAGTATGTGTCATGTTAAGAAGCGATCTGAACCACACAAAATGTGCAGAAATTATGTCATTCAGTTGATCTGGGGAAGAACACATTTAGACTGTACTGCAACTAAAACACCGGGGCACAAAGGAGTGAGCGATCTAAAGCATTTAAATGTTGGGAGGATGTAGCCAATTTAAACTATTCTGCACAGTCCACAGAACAATTTCAAACAGGGGAGTGAACTTTTTATGACTCTTTTATTATCAGCATAATAAAAGGGTGCATTAAAAACCTTACTGGCAATAAGAAAAGCCTGATTCAATCGTTGTTCTTTCTCAGGTTAACCGATATCTCCTGATAAAACAAGAGACATAACGAGAGACTCCTAATACAGGATTTTGGTAGTGTTGGTAAGGCAGTTTGTAAGCACACAGGATCAACTCCAGTGCGATGCTAGTCCGAAGTGTGAATAATGAACGAGTAATATTTACCGCCAAACTACGCCCCTTTCAATTATGCATTTTAAGTATGCTTCTGAGCTCCTAAAACCAAAAGCGCACTTGTTTTCCACTAACGAAACAACTCAAAACCTTGAAAAGTAGGTTTACATGTAATGATTCTAATCATCAGACTTGTTTAAAAATTTAGTGCTGTTGATTAAACATAGATTAGATTGGCACAGATTTTATCTGGGGATAATGCCTGATTAAGGGGATGAATCCAATAATCAGACTATTGCATAAACTCCCAGCTTGGCCATCAGCCAGCTGCTGATGGAGTCTTTATTCTGGTGATATTGGGAAACACTGTGGCTGGATGCTGGCATCAGCATACTGGGTTGATAAAGAGCACAATGATCACTTACTGGCTCCTCTGTGAGTAAGAAAAGGTTGTTGGCTTATTTGTTTGGATGATAGGAACCAGAGGGACTGGCCTCTCGTAGTTTGAAAGTCTGAGAGTAAGCATTTATTAAAAACAGTAAAGACGAATTAATTTAGATCTGCGTGAACATGACTGAAAGAGGATACTGTCGTAAAAATGTTCCATTCATTGCAATGTTAAATATAAATCATCCTGTTTCCCACATACATTAAATAACTGAAGGTGCAAGGGGGTGGGGGGTTAGAAGGGCAGGGGCTCAGCAGTTGTGGTTACAGCATGATGGGATATAATCATTCAACATATGCTTATGTGGTTTATTTAAGTTAACATAATGGGTCTAGTAAAGTACATTTATTCAGGGTATAGTTAAAAAAAAGAAATGAATGCATGAATATGAATGAATATGAATATTATAATTCAGTTTGACAGTTTTTTGTTTGCTGTTTCATCCATCAGTTACTTTTCATAATTCTTTGTTCTTTTGCTAAGTAATTACTGGCTTGTCATTTAAAATCCATTTTATTGATTTGCTCAAATGTGTTGGTGTGCATCTGTTTTTCAACTAGTATGTTTTAGCCTGAGTCTTTGTTTGGTCATTTTCTAATCTCGTGCAGTCTGGTTTTTGGGACATTTTTACTCCTGAATGAGAAACTTGTCCATCTGCTGCATTTCCTGAAGGGCCAACAAGGGAGACAGCAAGCTGACTATATTATGCAGTCTTACATACAGACAGAAAGGCAGACACACACACACACACACACACACACACACGCCTTTTAAAGGTGTCGCTGTGATATTTTCATGGCACACATGGTCTGGTCAATGCGATCAGTGAAGGCCACATTAACACAGTTGCAGTGGGACTATTTGTCTCTCATGGAAAGCAGCATGTTTTCACCTGCTGTACAATCTTCTGTGACACTCTGTAATTCAATGCTCACTAGCCAATATTATCCTCGTTACATCCAACCCATGAGAATAACACAAACAGGCTGTTGAAGATTATCATACTGTTAGTGTCACTATTGCTTCTACATCTTAGACAATAATGTAATTCTGGGGATTTTACTGGTTATGACCGATTACAGTTAAAATGAAAACTACTATTAAAAAGTGTGTGTGCAACTGCTTATAAGAACATTTGTGTGTGTGAAATATGTGAGGATTGGTAAACTAGGGCTGTGTTGGAAATCACTATTGGTTACCTTCTGCCTACTCCCTATGTACTGAATGGATCAGTAGTAGTGAGTAAATTGACATTTCACACATTTAGTTGTCATCAGAATTTTTTGTCATCAGTGACAGCTGCAGTCACTCAGCTGTAATTTTATGATCTATTACTTTTTGTGTTTCATTGTGATATTTCTTTGAGGGCACTACATCATGGATACACTTCCACTTTTAGAATTCAGACAGTAAAGTAGAAGTTAAGACAGTAAATGGAAAGTGCTATAGGGTTAAGAGGGAGTAATGTCACACATAGCATTGATGCTTGCTTTGTTCAGTTGAAGGCAATAATATGGGACAGTTGTGATGCAATGGTTATAAACTTTTGCACTTGAAACCCAACCACAAATGCATTTATTACAAAGGTATTTTGAACATCTTTTATCATTTGTTTTAATTGAATTTTTTTAATTTTCCAGCTTTAAATAAATAAAAGCTGGATTTGAAATCTCAAATAGTTTTTGGTGTGAAAAAGCCGTGCTCTCACAGCTGGTAAACACGCAGATGTACACATGCAGAATATATATAGCAATTAAGGACTTACTTGGACTGAATTCTCACAAAAAACGCCAAAACACATGCAGAAATGTGTTTGTTTGTGAGTGAGTGAGCAAGTGAATGTGTCATGCCTAAATGAGGCGAACTCACTCCAGCTGTGTCTTGACTTTCTATCTGACTTTCTCCAGCTGCTCCAGGCATCAACTAATCATTTATTGTTCCCACAGAACAGGGCTGTGAGAGAAAAAGAGAAAGTTGTAAAAGTAAGAAAAGCTTTCACAAAATGACTGTGCTAATCAATTACGTACCAAAGTCAGTTATTGTGTGATTTTTCTTTTTTTTTTCAAGAAATGCATGTGGAGGCCCCTCGCCCCTGTATCCTGATTTTGATTTTTGTTGCCTGTATATTTCTGCCGCTGAAACACAGAAATATTCAGTAGCAACTGACCATCTGGGATCTGATGGCCAGCAGCGAGTTGAGGGAGATTCCTTCCCCATGGAGAATAAGAAATAGGGTGTAGGATGGTAGTTATTGAGTGCATCACAAATCTATAATAAATCAATGTTTCTAATTTTCAAATGATATACTCTAGAACTCCGTTTCAAAAGTTTGAATTTCAGGTTCCCAAAACATTGTTCTCGCACGAACAAAAGGCCAAACTATCCCAAAAGTTTAGATTTCATGCACACACCATTGACATGTAAACATTTCCGTATGCAGCTCAATCCATGAGTTCCACAGCAGACATCTTGACTGCCAACACAGCTGATACCAATGAATGTCTTCATTCCATTAAGTGTCACAGCAAGTCAGGTCAGTGAGTGAGCATGCACAGTACCAGAGCTCTGGAACAAGCTCACCTAAATTGAAGCAGCCATCATTAATGTCCTTAATTTCACCTGCACTTTTTCTGCTCTGACAACTCAAAATGTTCATCATGAGACCCATCAGGTTATCAGGTGAGCTTGCTCCAGAGCTCAGGTACTGTGCATGCTCACTCATTGATCTGACTTGCTGTGACACTTGTGACACTTACTCAAGATGTTTGCAGTGAAACTTATGGATAGAATGGAGCCGTCTTTGATTTTACACAGGTTTCAGCATGTTAAATAAAAGACCTTTTTAATGCCACTTGGAATGGAATATAGGACTGGGATTTCCAGAAAATAAATGGTTAGCAAGATCTGTCAGCCGATAGATAGCCGCTGATAGCAGAACTAGCCTTACCAATTTTTTAGAGTAATGAATTTAAAAACCATTTTACGACAATTAAAATGAATTTAAGACATTTCCAGCAAGGCTTTTAATTTATAAAAATGAATTTGAGATTTTTTAAGACGTTTTAAGGATCAGCAGGTACCCTGTGTGTTTTTTCTACTGTTCAATGTCAAAATGTCTTTCGTGAAAAAGCTAGAGTTTGGACTCTTGGCTGCCTGCCTGTTTTTGACCTATATCCTGTCTTTGGACTGGTAAATTCTTCTTTTCTGTTATCACTCCTACCTACTGACTCTGCTTCTGAATTTCACTCCTAATGCTACAATACTGTTGTAACAATTGTTGCAATATTTGCCAAAATGGTGTGAGCAATTTATTTTAGTCTAAGAATGTGCTCTGTATTGATTTTTATCCATCCTCTGCTGTGATCTTAGACACTGCCATTCCTCTGCAATCTGTCCAACAGCTGCGAAGAGTCTTTATATGTCTGCTTACCCTCGTAACTCATTACCTCATCAGTCCTACACGATACTTAACCTTCCTGGTAATTCTTCTCATTCTTCAAGTTGTCTATGCAGCCTTGCTCCCTTTATCCAACGCCTGCCTGTGTTAGTGATTTGAACCCAGCTAGTTTTTGGACTTTTGGCTGCCTGCCGGATCCCCTCTGGTCTTGTTTGCCTCTACTGACTGCCTACCTCTTGTTGACCTAAATCCTGCATTTCAACTGCTGAAATCTACTTTTGTACTACAGCTCCTACGTACTGATTCTGCTTCTGCATGACAGTCCAGAATTATACAGTAATGACAGATTTTGAGGTTCCAAAATTTCAAAATGCCGGCACAGAGAACGTGGAGATCATGCCACGTTTAAGTGAGTTCCCTCTATGCTTTCATTGCTCATCTCAGTCCAAGTCGTAGTGATAGCAGGCAAAGAAAGGTAGCCCAGTCACCTGTCTACCCTGCTGTGTCCACCTTCAACTTTTATTTAATTTTAAGTCAATTCTGGCAAAGGCTGCACTTTCTTGAAATATTTCTCAATGTTTTTTTTAGCATGATGTGGTATTTGCAGCTGTTACACAGTGAAATAGGAACAAAAAGAGCACTGGAGGATAGTTATTATGTCCTTGCTGTCTTACTGCGGGCTGTTAAGGTTAAATACAAAAAAAATCTAAAAGTTGCTTTTCGCATTAGAATTCATCACTTAAGATTATTAAAATGCCAAGTGCATTTTATTTAGAGTTGATCATAAAATATCTTTGTAGCCCATAGAGGTAGACTGAGTTTCTATGCTTCCACAAGGTGAGTCACAGGATGTGGAGTTACTGCAGGTCTGTTGACGTCAGCACCCTTGAATATTACAGTAATATACAGAACCTACCCCACAATCTATCAGCATTCAGGGGGCAAGAATGCAATTTGATAAATTATAGCTCTACATCTTCCACATATTGTATATAATGTGCGCAAGTGTTTCGAAGTGCAGTACGAGTAGTTGATAAGCAAGGCTGCCAAGTGGGATGCCACAGGTGTCCTTTCTGTCACGTGTCTCTGCTGTGTGTCTAAATATGAAAAAATTTCATTATGGGTGGACTACCCACTTTCCTCTACTTAAAAATGTCTTAAATAATAACTCAGCTTGATCAGAAAGGCTTGTGAGACGCATCAGCCTTTATGATAATTCCATTTCTGTGTTTCTGTGTATCAGAACAGGTGTTATCTCCCTTCCACAGCACCATCACAACTTGAAAGCATGAAACCAAGTGGTTCCTGATGATTAAATAATCACCTGCTGTGCAGAAAATAACATGATAATTTCATCTCTGTTGCCCCCTTTGCTATCATATACTCCAGAGTGGAGGAGATCTAAAGCCGTACTAAGCAAAATACTTGGTCTGTTGTGTTTTCAAAGCACCCAGGAGGTAGAGAGTGATTTTTTAAGCTGTATCAGTAGTTTTAACAGTCATTTAGAAATACTCTCTTATCTCACTCATGCTGGAAGATATGATCTGATGAATGTTTTGAAGCTGGATAAATGCCAAAGATTTTTATGATGAAAAGGCTATTTCTAAAATCCGGAGAGGAAGGAATTAATGCCACGTTGCATTGCATTGTAATTTTACGTATTTGTACAAAGCCAAACTCTCATAAAATATAACAGTAAGGTTGCTGTAAAGCTGGTTAACCTGGTAGCTCAGCTGCTAGAGTGGGCACCCCATGTACAGAGGTTGTGTCCTCGCTGCAGCAGCTACAGGTTCGATTTCACCTTGTGGACCTTTGCCGCATGTCATTTTCTCTCTCTCTCCCCCCATTTGCTGCCCAGTCATTCAGCTGTTCTATCAATACAGGCCCCAAAAGCCCCCAAAAAATGTTTAAGGGAAAAAAAAGTTGCTATAAAGCTACTAGACCTTACTAAGGACCTACGCCTACTGTACTTTCAGTTTATTCTCATGAAGGTTCCAGATGCTCAATGTCAAGGCAAAATGACTCATAATATCTTTTATTCCCTGAAGCCTACAGCACTTTAATAAGCCATTGGTGTGAACTAAAAGCCATGTGCACAGATTCAAAAACAGATTTTGTATCAACATTCAGTGTTTGTATTTTAAACAGTCTCAGCTCATGTTTTATTTCTTTTTACATATAATTTAGGATCTATTTTCTCTTATTGTTGCTTTAGCAATTTCATCTTTTTTGACTGTTTAACAGAGTAAACAAAGACAGGAACACACAATGACAAAGAGGGGTATGACATGCAAAAAGATCCACAGCAGGAATTGAAACAGAGAAACTGTGGGCAAGTAGTACACATCTTACTGTAATACTTGCAATATCATTTCTAAATATAATCATGCTGGACAAAATGATTACTTATACATGTAATCTCTCTAAATGGTTACAGGTGAATCACTTTAATATGTGACAAATAATGAAAGTTTTTATTGCTTGGAATTTTTTTATTTTAGAATTTTTGTATAATTAAACACAGTGTAAAAGTTTAAATCAATGTGGAGAAGATAAAGTTTATGTGATTTTTAAAATATTTTAATGAATTTTGTAATGATAAGGCCTCCATTCAATATATGTCCATATTATAGCACATGATTATAGCTTCACACTTAAGTGACATGCCAAGCAGTACTAAATAGGACTGTAAGATACAATATTTATTAGTGCTGAAGTACAGTCTTGTATAAAGTACCCAGAAGTCATACTTGAGTAGAAGTAAAGATTGCTTACTTGAAGATTAAGTGGCTGGTATTACTGTACTTGAGTATCAAAAGTACAGTAAATATTAATGTACTCTCAATTGAAAGTAAAACTACAAATAAAAAAAGCATGTAAAAAGTAGTGAAGTTTGACTTTTTAAAAACTGTTCATTCTTAATTTATGCAGCCCCTGGTCTATATAAGGACAGAATATCTCAGTCATATAACAAAATGCAAATAAATTGCTAAAAAAAAAAAGTACTTACAGAAACCTTTCTCATTTTTCTAAACTCCTATGGACCTGAACACAAAAGGTTTAGCTCAAGCTGAATCTGCAATGACTGCTTCTACATCATAACAACAAAATGATTTAAAATCAAACATAAAACATGGCAACAGCAGCACCCAAAGTAACAATACAGTCAATTATTGTACCAAGTACAGTCAGCACTCGTTAAAAACACCTGTTCAAACTCGCACTTAACATGATTAACCAATGATTCAACTTCTTGCAGTCTGTGATCCAACGTTATTGACTAATGAAACAAAACAAAACAAAAAAATTGTCTAGTAGACTGCCACATTTTTTGTGGTTTTATTTAATAACTAGTAACTCAGATGCTTATTTAAAATGGAACAGAGTAAAAGTATCTGTTTTCTCTGGAAAATGTAGTAATATAAGTAAAAGTCAACAGAAATAGATAAAGTATCTAAAAAAAACTACTCAAAAAAACTACTTAAGTACAATAACAAAGTATTTCTACTTTTACTATACAACACTGCTTAAGTCACAGATCGCTCATCTGGTACAGACTGCCATTAAAATTCTGGGAGTCAAAAGCCATCCGTCCCTCCAGACAGTCTATAAGCAGTAAGTTGTCAGACCCAACACACACTCTCCACCCAAATTTCCTGCTCTTCCCTTCAAAATTTGTATGTTCCCTTCGTATGTTACGTCTATCTCCAGTCAGTACCCTTGACCGAGGTTCTGGCCAAGATTCAGAGTTGGTCCCCGGGCGCTGTGCTGTGGCTGCCCACTGTTCCTCAGGGATGGGTTAAATGCAGAGACCAAATTTCAGTGTATGCTGTATGTGTGACCAAAAAAGAATCTTGACCTTTACCTTTAATAGATTCAGGGTTCCCAAGCGCAGGCTGAACCGTGATTTACATTCACTCCTGCCTATTTCCATTAAGCTCCTCATCACCAATATGTAATGTAGGCTAGAAGTTGGCTATTGTGCAATATGCTGCGTCACACCTGTACAGTATCTGTAAGGGTATAGTGCAATATATCAGCATTGTCGGTAACTGTGTATGTATGTGTGCATGTAAACTGTTATATGCCTGAAAGCAAAGCAAACTATATATGCTCTATGCTTATCACTAAATTCATTTTACACATAATAAATAATACCTTCAATAGATCCACAGTGGTTACAGTATCCCTTTTTTTCATTTAGATATTTCCAGCCTGTGTTGTTCTTTACAGCACTTTGAGGCTTTGCACATCTTACCTTAATACAATATTTTACTGTCCTGTCCTGTAAGGCTCCTTTAATTCATCATCAAAGTCAATACAAGTACAATTTGCTGCTATGCGATCCTCTCCATAAACAAAGCTTTTTATCCTCTTTAAGAATATTTGTCACTGTCAGCTAAATTTCCCTCCCTCATACACACACAGACAAAAAAAAAGGAACACTCACCTTATCATATCCATCCTGGAGTAAGTTTGGGCATTGTGGCTGTGAATTCTGCAGGTTGAGTGCCTACTTGTACTGTTGCTGAGATGTTTTGTTGGCACATTCTGAGCTCTAGACAAAGAACAGATGCACAAAAGCAGCATTTTTGTGAGAAACAGGAAAAAATTCACTGTAGACTGGAGTGCAACAGCAGTTTGGTGTGTCTCTAAAGAGGCAGGGGTTCAACATGTGACTCAAGGACACTTCAGCAGCAGCAGGGATTATCTGAAACTGATGGACACACAGCAGGACCCTCGCCACTCCAGCAGCCTCGCTCCTCCACTATCGGCCTTACCAGGTGGAGGCTCTATTAAGTGGAGGCAGATAGATGTACCCTGCTGTTTATCTGTCTATCCAACACAGTTCCTCTCACTGTTTATCAATATATCCATCAATCAGTCAAATCATCTTTCCATCTATCCATCTGTCTTAATTTGTGTTTTCTCTCTCTTCTCTCCTCTAAATGCAGAGGCCAAGTCATGCATGCACAAGTCTCTCTTTCCCAGTGGGAGCTTTCTACAGTCACCCTCTGACCCACCACAGAGACTGTGTGTCTCGGAGCAGCTGCTCCAGCTCCAGACAGCTGATTCCTTCAGGAGGAAAACTAATGTTGGTGATCCGCTCACTGATCTGTTGCCTGCTGGCCGACCAGCAGAGCCTGGTAGTGGGGAGCTCACGACTGCATCCATCTCAAATTCAGTAACAGTAGGCCGGGGCTACTTTTCATCTGATTAACCAGCACTGCTAGTTGCTGATGCATTTTTTTCATCTGTTAATCTTAAAGTTTAGGCTACTTGCATTTTAACTTGTTGTTCCAATAATGCATTTTTCTTTATACATATTACAGTTTAGGTCAGGCTTGACAAATTTTGCACATTCTTTCCTGCAGAAACATCATCACAACTTTTCACCTTCCTCACTGTGTTATTTTGAAAAACAT
>JAQLOL010000019.1:7482055-7520840 GCA_029783665.1 Naso thynnoides
GGAGTAGGTCAAAGGAAGAATGTGAGTGTGACCTAAAGACTTTGTCCTGGAGTTTTGTGCTTTTTCTTTTTTTAACCAACACAGAAGAGACCTTCTGCGAGGACAAAACAAATTTGAAGACTGCAAAGTTTCTGGCTACCTCCATACTTGCTCTTCTGCACTATTTGCCATTGAATGTGGAGGTGACTATGATGATGCTGTCTTGATAAATGAGTGTGGTAACACACTGCCACAAGACTTTGAATACAGCTCTGCAAGAGAGAGGGTGGACCATAGCAAGGGTAGAGCTTAAGCTGAATGACCAGTTGCATGTTTTATTGTGTGTTTTGAAGGTTTTCATGCAGTTTTACAGGAAGCAAATGCTGCAGGAATCATTGTACAGAAATGAGTAAAACTGTAAAAATTTCTCCTGTAGAGGTTTGCACTGTGATCAAGCCTGAAAATGACACCAATGACATTCATATATGCAGAGTAAGATTTGAGTAAGTGTTTAGAGCTCTGATCCATTGAACCTGTTGACCTTGAGGCCTACAAAAAAACTGTATAATGAGTAGAGATTGAATCAATCAGTAGAGATTGAATAACTTAATGTAGGGATCAGAGTTTTTTCAGGTTAGAGATTTCCTGGTTGAAACTTAACATAGTTTATACGAACAGCAAGATAGAACTTAGTGAGCTTGTGCTAAGGATCAAGATGTAGAGTAGGATTTAATTTAGAGTTTGAGATCCCTAGGTATGACTTGGAGACCTTTTTTTTGCAAGGTAAGTAGGGGTTTTTAGACATCACTTAAGTGTTAGCACTGAAATGAACACTTTCGTAATAATCTTTAGTATATTGAATAGGCCTACATTTTAACAAATATCCTGAATAGGAGATAATATAAAGATCACAGTTAACTTTTGATTCTGTGTATGCTAACATTTGCGTTGGAGATGGGGAGGATTTCTTCCATTTAGCTATGTATGTCTGAACAGGAGCCTTCATGGGGACCAGATCTGGGCAGGGTGCAACTGCTCTGGCCAGGTGGAGCTGTCCTCATACAGATACTGAACCTGCTTATAGTGCTGTCACAAAGTCAACTAAGCATATCTAAACCAAAGAATCTTTTAGAGGTCAGACTCTAGATGACATTTTCTCAACATGTCAGTATCATATTGTGTTTTTCACAACAAACTTAAAATAACTACTGACTTTCTTACTTTTGCATGTAATATGTGGTGATTTACGTTTACAGTGTTGCATCAAGAAGAAAGAGAATGGTGTGCTCCTAGCCACTTGTCAAAATGCCTGGCAAGAAAGACCCAAAGAAGGACACAAAGAAGAGTGGAAAACCTGAGCCAGAGAAGAAGAAAGAGGAGGAAAAGAAGGGGAAGGGGGACAAAAAGGGAGGGAAAGATGACAAGAAACCCAGCAAGGATGATAAGAAAAGTGGAAAGGATGATAAGAGGGGGGGCAAGGACGATAAGAAAGGTGGTAAGAAGGGAAAGGAGGAGCCACCCAAGGGGAAAGATGATGGAAAGAAAGGAAAAGACAAAGGAAAAAGTAAAAAAGTAGAGTCTGAGGAGGAAGATGAGGAGCTCCTCAGTGATGAAGAAGAGGAGGAAGAGTTGAGTGAAGAAGAGGATGATGAAGAGGAAGATTCAGTGGATGAAAGAAAAAGGAAGGGGCGAGGAGGAAAAGGGGCTAAAGAAAAGAAAGGGAGGAAGTCCAGACATGGGGAATATTCAGAAGAGGATGAAGAGGAGGATGAAGATGAAGAGGAGGAGGATGATGAGTATGAAGAGGATTATGAAAAATCCAAAAAGAAATCAAGAGATGACCGCCACCACAAGGAAGGGAAATCTGATGCTGATACAAAGAAGAAGAAAGGCAAAAAGAAAGAGGAAGCTCCGCAACTACCAATAAAGGAAATCCCAAGGAAAGGTCTAAAGAACATGTCTAGGATGTTCATGAAGTTTTCTGGTTTTAAGAGGCGCAGGAACAGCAGGAAGAAGCTAAAAAGTACATCACGTTTATTCCTAGGGTTGGGAAAGAGAAAGAACCGCCTTGCTAAGAAGAAGCGGCGCAAGTCCATGCTGAAGAACACCTCCCGATTCATGATGAGGTTTAAGGCCAGCAAGAAGAGAAAAAAAGAGAAAGAGGCAAAAGAGAGGGCGGCAGCAAATGGTGGGAAGAAGCCAACTTACATGCTCCTTCGTTTGGGAGGAGGAAGGGAATCAGTTGAGAAGAAAAGGGGCTTCTTTAAAGGATTATTTAGAAAAAAGGATGGTGATGGGTCTGCTGACGACTTCAAGAACAGAAGTATGTTGTTGGGTAAAGTTGCAGCAGCAACTAACTGGCTGACCAAACGCTTCCTGTCAACTAAAATGCGAGGAAATGCAGGTCACCATGGCTGGGGTAGACATAGAACACATAGCCGACAAGCCAGCTCCAGAGGTTATCCCCGCGGATACCATAATTACGGTTATGAGTATGACGAGGAGGTTTATGGATACAACCAGCAACAGTCAGGCCGCCAGAGAGATTATCGAGGCTATGATGATGGTTATGGTGGTTATGGAGACGATGAAACTGCACCATATGGAGGCCAGAGTCAGTTTGGTTACTATGACAATGGAGCACTGGGAGCAGACTATCAAGACCTGGGTTACTATGAGGAAGAAGGACTTTATGATCCAAATGCAGAATACTATGAGGATGATCTTTATGATCAGGGTATGGGGGACTACTACGACCCTTATTCCTCTGCCCAAGGGTACTATAACAACCAGGAAGTGGGTAACTATGGGTACCAACAACAACAGGCAATGGCAACTTATGGTAATGAGGGTCTGGACTACTATGCACTAATGGGTGAGGACCATATTTATGGAGGAGATATAGATGGATACTTCGAACATCAGGCTCAGGGCTATTTTGATGAAAATATTCAAGGAGTTTACTCCAGTGATGGACAAGGGAGTTACTTTGAAAACAGAGAGGCAGGCTTTTATGGGAACCCTTATGCAGCAACTATGGGAATGCAGGGGAGATTTCCACCCGACTATCAACTTCATTATAGTGATGCTGGCATGCCATACCAAGACTACAGTTCCCAGCAGACCATTGGATTCCCACCAGGAGGCCAACAGGTCATTGGCTTTGTAGAGCAAGGGATGGATCAAGTACAGGGATTTTATGTGGACCAGTATTCAGACCAGTTTGATCAGTACAGGGATGATACAGGTGGAGTTCAGAGTGAGGAGATGACATTTAGAGTTCCTAGACCTCAAGTGCGCCTATTTGGGAAAGATCGTTTAGATATTCCCCTACCACCTCCACCTACTTTGCCACCTGATCCAGAATTTGAAGACATGTCTGAAATCCAGTATGAAGACCAGATTCCTCTTGCACCAGGTCAGCTTGGTGAAATAATGCCATTACAGCAGCAAATGTCACCACAGCATCAAATAATGATGTCTTCTGAAGATCAAATTATGTTTTCTCAACATCAAACTATGTTGTCTCCACAAGAACAAATGATAATGCCCCCACAAATAATGTCACCACAGCAACAAGTTATGTCACCACAGCAGCACATGATGTTACAGCAAGAACAAAATATGTCTGCCCAAGTGATGCCATCACAGGTTATGCCACCACAGCAACAAATGATGTTGCCACAGCAGCAGATGATGTCCCAGCAAATGATGTTACCACAGCATCAGATGATTTCACAACAAATGATGTCACCACAAGAACAGATGATGTTGCAGCAGCAACAGACAGTGTCTCCACAGATGATTTCACCACAGGTAAATCTAGTGATATTGTATCTATGATTTTGTATACCATACTCTTTAGTGCTTGTGCAAATTGTGCAGAAGGGTGACTTACATCCTGATTCCTACTGTAATACAGGATAAACATATGAAGAGTGACAAAAACAAAAATCCAATTTATACAGAGAGAGCACATCTCCAGTCTTCTTTTCCATAAGGTGGACAGTAGTATTCTTATTGGAATACCCAAAATTGTCAATACGCCCTTAATGCTATTTTGAGCACTACTACCCATCTTTACCAAATGTATTGCTCTCTTTTTAAATTCTCAAATTTTTTTTATGTTGTGTTTTTTCAGCAACAGTTAATGACAGACCCGATGATGATGCCACAGCAACAGGGTTATGGCCAAGTGTCAATCCCAACTCCAACTGCCATGATTATTAAACAAGCAAGTATGTCTCCTTCTCTTGCACGACGCATGCAACTCTCTCCGACCCCAGTCCGCCACTCTGTCATCATGTCCTCCCCACAGATGCCACGTCAACCCTCTGCCATTGTTTCCCCAGTCCATTCTCCTATTCTTCCACGGAGGCGCAGCCTATCTCCACAACCATCCATGAGGAGTGTATTTATTAATAACCAAAGACCTCTCTCTGTTAAGTCAAGACAAATCTCACCTCCTGCCTCCCCTCTGGTCCACCCTCGGGCCCATAGAATGCAACCTCAGAGATCACCATCTCCCATGGCTCGAGGACCCTCACCCTCTCACTCTCCCCATGCCTCCATGATCCGAAGAAGCCCTCCACCCTCACCAAGGGCATCAATAAGAAGACCTTCTCCACCTTCCTCACTTCATGCTTCAATTAGGAGACGAAGTCCTCCACTCTCTGGCACTCCGGGCCATAGTCCATTTGGAAAGAAAAAGATGCTTGGGCCTCTCTCCCCTCCTCTCTCCCCTGACCATACATCTCCCCCTGTCTCTCCACAGTTTTGTAGAAGACAAAGTCCCTCTCCTTCCCTATCTCGTCGCAGTTTATCCCCTGCAGGGCCCCGGCCAGCCCCATCATCTCCTACCCTTTCTCGCCGCTCAACTCGGCTGCTCAGGGACCCCACACCCTTAGCCCGGCATAGGATGGGTGGAAATGTTCCTTTAGGCACAGTGAGGCCCTCACCTATGGGTCTCAGAGGGCGCCCAGTACCTCCACCTACCCAGAATGTGCGTCCATTCCGTCCCTCCTCGACACGAAGCAATAGGTCTTCTGTTCTCACAGTGGATTCCCTCCACTCATCCCCTTTTCACTCCCCTCACATGGTCCACCGTGCTCCCCTGGGTAGGAGAGAATCTGGCCGATATCCTCTTCGCCCAGTGGCTCGAGGGCGCCCCCTCATGGCCCAACATTCTGAAAGAAGGATGACTCCTGCCTCACCACAGCCCTCTCTTAAACACATGTCACATCCTGCATCACCACGCTTCTCTCCTAGACTTTCTCGTCAGTCCTCCCCATTCCTGCCCCATGGAGCTCTTCATCCACCCACTTATGCACCAGAAACTTGTGCATCTGACCCCTATGCTGATCCTTACCATGAGCAGTCTCCTCAGTTTGTTGCCCCTTCTTCTCCTATGTTATCTGGTGCTTTGCAGAATCAGGCAATTCGACAGGCCTCTTTTGCTTCCCCATTTGGCCCACAGACAGCCCAGGTAGCAGGAATGGATGAGATGGCTCCCGAATATATAGAACCTTATAACCAGCCAATGCCCCCCTCATCTCCCATGCTGTCTGCTGCTCTGCAGAATCAGTCTATACGAGATGCATCTTATCATTCTCCGTTACAAAGGTCAGCATCTCCTTATGAACAGCCTTTGCCCCCTTCTTCTCCAATGCTGTCTGGAGCTCTGCAAAACCAGGCAGTAAGAGGAGCCTCCTATGCATCTCCTCTTCAAAGGCCCCAGTCCCCATATGCTCCTTCTGTACCCTCATCTCCAACGCTCTCGGGAGCCATTAGACATGGTCAGGCACTAAGAGGTTTAGCTTCTTACCAGACTCCACAGCTCCATTCACCATATGGACCAACAGTTGTTACTCCATATGATTATATCTCTGAGCCTGGCCCAGCACCACTGCTTCATGATGCTCTACAGAACCGAGCAAATTTGCAGAATGTCTCATCTCTAAGATCCCCTATGATGCAACGCCGTAACCCATATGCACCAGTTGGACCTCATCTACACAGTGCTCTTCAACAGAACCCAAACCTCCGTCAAGCATCTTATCAGACACCTGTGCAGTTCAGACGGTCCCCATATGGACCCACACCAGTCTCTTCACCAATGTTAGGACGTGCCCTACAAAACCCACAGCTGATGCAAGCATCATACCGACTGCCAGATGGATCCTTGGTGTCACCATATGCAGATTCCCATGCCTCCCCCTCGCTTGGCCATGCCTTGCAAAACCACCAAGTTCGTGGAGCCTCATACACTTTGCCTGATGGATCAATTATCAAGGTAGGTATAAAAGAAAGATATCAAAAACACTATACAACCTGACATATATGATTGTCTACAGTATACCACAACATTGTTTTGTACAGTTCTACTCTCATATATCACTCCCCACCCACACTAATGCAGGACCCACGTGTGCCCCAGAAGCCTGTGTCTCCTAACCTTTCCAGAGCTCTGCAAAACCAGAATGTCAAGACTGCTTCATATACTCTTCCTGATGGCACTATTATAGACCCTAGACATCAAGTAATCTATGACTCATTGTTTTTGTATTTGATCTTAATTTGCTTCTTATCATTTTATTATATTCATTTCTTCTCTCTCCCTAGTACTGTCAAGCATCTAGGTAAAATGTATTCGTATTTTTTACTGGTCTCCTCTCTCTGGACATTTAGCAACCCATTTCCCCAAACCTGGCCAAGGCCTTAAATAACCCAGCTCTGCGTGAAGCCTCCTATTCTCTCCCAGATGGTACCATTGTGGTTGACCCCAAGAAAGAGAGGTCTCCAACCCTTGCAGCTGCACTTAAGAACCCTTACTTGAAAAGTGCATCGTACACCCTGCCAGATGGGACTATCATCATTGATCCACGTAAACCTGTCTCTCCAAACCTGTCCAGCGCCCTTCAAAACTCAGCTCTGCGGCAAGCCTCCTTCACACTACCTGAAGGGGTCCGTGACCCCAACACACCCATTTCACCAAACCTGGCTCAGGTTAGCTATTGATTCAAGTTTTTCTTTTTTTGTGTTCTCTTCATTTCACACCATCTGTGTATGTGTTCCTAATCCTCCCTTTCTAATCTAGATCATACACGTATATAGTAGAACTTCAGAATCAGAATCGAAACTTGAGCAGAAGGGTACAGACATAATTATAATATATTTTGGAATTGATCAAGCCTATTGTTATTTTTAGGCTCTCAGTAATCCAGCCTTGAAAGGAGCTTCATACACCCTCCCAGATGGAACTATTATAGTGGACCCAAGGAAACCAAGGACCCCCAACCTACTAGCTGCTCTGCGGAATCCCTTTCTAAAGGGTGTGTCCTACAGCCTGCCTGATGGAACTATAATCATTGATCCATGGAAACCGGTTGCCCCTGACCTGTCAAAAGTATGTTAATTAATCCCAATTTGCTAATTTGCAAGACCTGTTTATTTTATCGGCTCCCTAACCAAGTCCCCATTTGTTTGCAAATCAATTATGGGATTTTAAACATTAGATACTTTTGAATTATACAGTTATATTACATTTTTGACCAATTTATAAAAGATTGATTTTAGCCTTGAATAACTACCTTGTTTCTTGCTCTGCAGGCTCTTAACAATGAAAACATTCGTAGTGCATCATATCAGCTCCCTGAAGGTTCCCTGGTTATTCCTGGCCAGAAGCCCTCCACTCCTAGCCTTGCAGCTGCTCTGAGACAAAATCAGGCAATGCGGTCCGCAGGTCTCTATCATCTGTCAGAGAACTCTATACTGTCAGGCACACCCAAACCTACCACTCCCAACCTTGCCTCTGCGCTACGGAAGGAGCAACTCCAAGGTGTGCAGTACAGGTAGGGAACTACTCTATAAATAGAAACTAGGACAAAGAATTACCTTAAAGGCTTGACCTGGTGTTGTTCAGAATTACCTGTTGAGAAATTGAGTTAAGAGTTTGCCATTAATCTTGAATAAAACATTTGCTCTGTTTAACAAAAAGTTCTAGCAAAGATCTAACAAAACAAACAAAACAGACCCTCTTTCTTTTTCTCAAGAAATCTCCTTTTGTCTTCCTGTTGGCTGTTTTCACACTAAAGGAAACAAGAAAGCAGTGACATCCTGTTGTTCTTAACTGTGTGTGATTCTGTTTCTGAAGTTAGATGTAAATGAATAAAAAAGAGACATACAGGGGAGGAAAAAGAAACAAAAATTCCAGATCATCAAAGTAGAAAGTCTGCTAAATTTTTGATATATATTTATTTCTGCCATGAAAATTAACTACCATTAAGTTATTTGCAAATAGACACAATTTCTTTTTCACTCACTTTAAGGTCCTATAGTGCTCTCTTTCTCTTTCTTACCCTCTTTCTTTTTCTCAGTCATTAACTTTCTATTTCTCACAGCTGCTGCTCGTACTCTCAGGTTGTTTACATTTTTTCTCTTTAACCTTCCTCTTTTTCTAAGTCCTTGAGAGGGCAGTACAAAGCCTAATGTTGTCTTTAAAATTATTAAAAACCAATAAATGTCCAACCCTCATCCTAGTGTCAGTTCCGGAGTTTTAGCAGTCATGTTTTGACTAAAGTGACATTAGTCCATGACCTGATTCCTCCTATTGAAATGCAGATTTAGTTCCTGAATTCCTTAAAAGGTTGTCAGTCCGCTGGCAGAGTGCCTTTTGAGAGTATTCCCAATAAAAATAAAAAGTTGATAAATTTGCAAAACAGTTTAATATTTTCGTTCATGTTGTACAAACCTGTTTTACTTTTTAAATTACAAGAAACATTTCCTGTTCTAAAGGCTGCCGGATGGCTCTCTTCTTGCACGTCGGTTCCACAACCCAAGTCTGTCTGATGCCATCCAAAACCAGCAGCTTCGTTATGCCTCATACAGGGTGCCAACAGGCCTGCAGGGTGAGGATAATTGTTATGCTGTGGTTCCTCCCTATGGACCATGCTCAGGACACTGGGCCAAGAATGCCAGAGGAGGAGGGGAAGTAGGGGAAGACATTTGGGCTGCTGAGAGGGTTTTACCACACGGAACAGTTCAAAATCTGTCAAAATGGTCCATGTATAAAGAAGATGGGATGTTGGAAGGATATTCACCCGTACCTCGTGTTGCAGACAGACAGCCTCAGGACCCAGACTGGACTCCTGATAGAGATAGAGTACCTGGTCAAAGCTGGTATGACAAGGTAGCTACGTTTATGAATTTATGTGTTTGTAACATGTCTCTATAAAGGCAACACTTACCTATTGTAGGAGGATTAGGTGTTTAACTCTTCACATTTTTTAATGATTTTTAGTGAGTTGATAGATGATAAATTCTGATGGGAATGTTTGGAATACACCTATTCAATCAATAGTTGTGACATGTGCAACATAGACTGGGAACAAAAAACTTTTCAAGAGTTAACAGACAAGAATATTGAAAATTTTGCATATTTAATGTCAGCTCTGTATCGAGTGATGACAGTATCTCTCAAGCTTTGACAATGTTGCATTGGAGGTTTAGACTAATTACATACCATAATGTGTGTCTGCATAGATCTTCTCCATCCTAAGCATGCCCACAGCAGGCCACAGGGTGAAACGCTGGGCGGAGGGAATGGAGGACTTGACACAGCTGCTGTAAGCAGAATCTAGTATTAACAAATGACTTCCAAGTTCATTTACACAAGTCACACAGTTACAAGCCTTTTGTTTGCTCCAGTGTAGAGCAGCATATTTCATTTAATTACATATCCTTTAAGTTTTTTAAGCATCAGTTTAATGTGTGTTGTAGGCTTTACAAATCCCTGAAAAGGAACATATTTTAGAAAGAAATCCAGAACTTTATTTATGTTAAGTGAAAAAGCATTTTATTTACATACAAGTAGATTTCTGTTAAACCATCATCGCTTTACACACTGAAGAAACTCCTACGTTAGATATGTATGTTATTTTAACAGCAGTTTAAAATAGATTAATGAATTATCATTTCCTGACAATCTCCCAAGTAAAACTTCTCTGTGATGTTTTAATTTAATGGAATAATTTAACCAGTTTTCTCAGCGAATGATATTGAATGTCATTGAAAAATAATTAATTTTGGGCGTTAAAGTGAGTGTGGTATCTGCTCAAGTGTGAGAATATGTGCTCTGTCCATATGTCTTTAATTTCCTCTGTGTTTAATTTCAGTGAGCTGAATGAGACCACAGTTCTGATGAACCTTAAGAAGCGCTATGATCAAGAACTTGTATATGTATGAATAAATCTTTTACATTCAAATTGAATAACTAGTATCATCAGATGTCATTGATGCTGTCTGCCACATCCACTCATTCACTTTCTTTCTTATATTTCTGTTCGTACAGACCTACATAGGCAGCATCCTCGTGTCTGTCAATCCTTACAAGTTGCTTAACATCTATGGAACAGACATAGTGCTTCAGTACCAAGGCCGCAGCCTGAGTGACAACCCTCCGTAAGATCTGAGACTGTGTGTGTGTTTATGTGTGTGTTAATCCTAAAACTTATCTAAGATTGATACCTGTAGGCACGAAGGTTACGTCCCCAGTCTGGTTTGTTTGCTTGTGTGTTATCATTTAGTCTCAAAATTTGAGACATTTCAAAAAAATCTAATGCAAAGCTGGGTCATTTTCCAAAAAATATATATATATTTTTTTTTAATTGGAAGAGAAAGATGTTTAGTAGATATCAACAATGCAATAAATACATTATTTAACATTTAAGCTCATTTTTCATAGACTGCTGCTCTTACTTCACTTAAAAACCATGCCATATCTGGCTCATGATTGTTTATCACTATGTGTATTTTAAAACTATCCAAATATAGGTAGAAAACCTGTGCTTTGTAGTTCTTTGTAGTGTAAAACAGAATATAAAACAAAACCTTTTAATTTTTAATTGTAACCTTTGAGTGTGTGTGTATGTGTGTGTGTGTGCGTGCGTGCATGCGTGCGTGCGTGCGTGCGTGCATGTGTGTGTTGCTGTGTATGATTGTATTGATGTACAACATCGGTCTACTTGTGTTGTAACCTGTACCCTGAGATACAGTTTGGTGTTAAATAGAGGTGTAAATGCCAGCACTCTCAGGTGTTAGTTGGAGGCTCCTGTTACACTGCTGTTGGCTGGTTGCCAAAGGAGTGCTTGGTTATGGATTTCACTGCTGTTTTACATACACACACAAACACATGCACAAACATACACACAACCAGTGAGCATATAAGTGTTTTTTTTTTTAATTGAAAACTGTTTTTTTGTGTTGCAGTCATCTTTTTGCCATTGCTAGTATCTCATATAACACCATGATGGATGCCAAAAAGGACCAGTGTATTGTGATCAGGTATGAAAAGCTGTCACTTTTACAGGCCTTCTTCAATTTAAGCAAAGCCTTGAAGTGCTGTAAAAGAGTGAACTGTGTTTGTTACCACAGCGGAGAAAGCGGGTCAGGAAAGACTGAAGCTACTAAACTGATCCTGCGCTACCTGACAGCCATACATCACAAATGCAATGTAACACAACAGGTATATATGCTGGATGATATGTAGATGCATTCTAATAAATGCTGTCCATACTGAGGTCATATAGCTTACACTGTTAATGCTTTTCTTTTTTCTCTCTTTCTTTACCGTCTTCCATCAGATAGAGGTAATGTGTTCCCCCCTTTGCTTTTGCCCTTATGATAACCTCCATCCCAATTGAATGTAACCATGATAACATTTCTGTCTGTGGTAATTCGTCAGATCCTAGAGGCCACGCCCCTCTTGGAGTCTTTTGGGAATGCCAAAACAGTGCGTAATGATAACTCTTCACGGTTTGGCAAATACACACAGATCTACATGGAGAAGTGAGTACTAACAACTTCTAGCAATATAGTTAGGAACTCATCAGTGACAGCTCTGAGTTTTTGAGGGCCTTTATGAAAACTAAAGAATAGATATAACTCATTAAAGAGGAATTTCCCTCATTTCCGGATCAGATCACATATCATGTTATTGTATTTCTAAAGAGTAAATTCTTTAAAATGAAGAAATTCGAAACAAAGTCTCAGTAATTGTTGCATTGTATTGTTATAATGATTTTATACAGACATTATTTTATGTCTTGCAGCAACGCAAGACATGGTTTGGGCCAGTTGAGGATTTTAATTCTGTGGCCAGCACTCAAAAGTTTTGGAAATGTTTTACCCTAAAAATTGCATTTTAAAATTAAACAATAGCACAGGAGACAGAATTTGCAACGCAGGCTTTAAGAACTTGGAAAATGCAATTTTTATTTGTTGGAATGTTAAAAAAGTGATTTGATTTGATACCTATTGCTGTATCCTATGATACCAGATTACATTCAATTCTCACTTTAGTAGCTCCCAGCCATAGTTACTGTATTCATGACTTAGAATAATCAAATAATGTTTCTGTTTAGATCAGAAATTTATGGAGATTGTCTCTAATATCTCTAAGATGAACACCAGCTCTTGTAAAGCTAACAAGCAGCCGATATGTTAGCTGAACTCTGAATAGACTTCTGGTCTCTCTCTCTCACAAACACACACAAGCGCACAAACATTGTGGGCTAAGTGGAGAATATGCTAACATGTCTCAGTAACACGGTTAGTTGAGTAGTTGATCTTCTGCTAGTACTGTGACAGAGAAGAGCCCACATTACACATGCATGACCTGTTACTTAACTCGGACTTACTCTGGGTGTGTGTGTGTGTGTGTGTGTGTGTGTGTGTGTGTGTGTGTGTACCTGCTTGTGTGTCATTTACTAGGGGTGTAATCAGTGGTGCCATAACGTCTCAGTACCTGCTGGAGAAGTCTCGCATTGTCTTCCAGGTGAAAACACAAGCTCACACACACGGACTAAAACACACACACACAGCAGGTCAGGTTGGAGTCTTCTTACCACTGAGTCATTGTTAGAAAAAGGTGATTCTAGAGCAGCGTATGAAATGTCAAACGTGTTGCACTTTGTCTGTTCATTAACTACTTTATCCACTGGTTGATTCATTTTGTTCTGTATCTATTTCGCTTAACTACTTTGGACCTTGTAGAGCATTTTTACCTGTGTATCAAAACATGTAAGCATATTTTGACGACGTATGTCATGTGCTCATATATATGTGTGTGTGTGTGTGTGTGTGTGTTTTCATCCACAGGCCAAATCGGAGAGGAACTATCACATCTTCTATGAGATGTTGGCGGGTCTTCCTCCTAATGAGAAGCGCTCACTCTATCTGCAGGAAGCTGAGACTTACTACTATCTGAATCAGGTTCTCAGAGGAATATGAAACACTCCACATTTCTCACCCTCCACACACATTCACACACACACATCAAGCACAGATAAGGAGTGGTCGCTGTAATCAATTTCCTTGTCACATTAACAAATGAGATGTCAATTTTCTGACAATGTGATATTTGTTCTATCAAGTGATTAATAGCACAAACATAAAAGTCATTGTGGTTCCTAAATACAGAGTAAGGGATGCAGTCTGGAGTCTGTATATCTCAGAGATATTATGTGATAAATGTAATTTTGCTGATTACTTTTTCAAAATTGATACATATGTTCAATTTTGCTGTACTACTACATGCCACTACACGCTGAACCAATGGTGTGAAATGGTATACACTTACTGTCTCCCAAGTAGGTGGGAATGACTTCCACCATCCCTTCACCTTGTCGCAAAGTGCAATTAACGTTGTGTGAGTGGATAAAAGCAGATGGACTTTGCGTCATATGATTTTTTCTATATTTTATTTATTTGTGATTTGTGATGTGAGTTTTAATTTTTGATTCATAGGTTTAGGTTTAAGATAGTTCAAATGTCTGTTTATGCTTTTTGTAAAGCCAGGCAGGAAAAACCACTTGTCAGATCTTGTGAGAGTGTGTTGCTTAGACAGAGACACATCTTGAACAGAGTTGATTTTCTCCTAAATTGTGTGTCTGAAAGATGCAATTTTTGTGTCAGAATGTTCCGAAGATAAGTATGTTGTGAAAAATGGGTCCAATATGGACCTTGGTGATGATGGGGTGGAAGAATTGGTCAGAATTCCTGTTCATGTTCATTTCTTTCACAGGAATTAGTAGACTTACGACTGCTTCTAGTCTTCTAAAGGGGTGGGACAGTGCCGAAAACCCATTTGACACTGAAAAAGGAAATGTTTTTTCAGTGGGCTGTCTCGGTTCCATAACTGTCTCACATTAATTTTATCCTTATTCTAGTTCAAGGTAATGCCAAAGCAAATTCAAAGACACAGTTGACATGAAGGGCTCATCCATGATTTGAACCTGGGGCCACCCGAAGCGAGAATCGTTCCCTTAGACAGATGAGCCACTAAAAAAGTTTTTTTCCTTGTACTGAGAATTACTTTGATGTCATCACTGTTGTATCCCAATAGAAAAGGCTTGCAATTAAAAAGAAATCTGATGTGCTATTTTTTAAAAATAGAGCTAATCTAACAGTTACTATATGCTAGTCACTTAGCTCTAATAGACTTGGGGTTGAAACCTGCAGTAGTGCCAAAATGTGTCCTCCACAGAGAGTCTCTTCTGTGAGGAACAGCAGACTAGTATATTTTCTAGACTTTGTCAGTTCATGTTTTATCTTGCTGAAAGACCAAATGTAAATGGTTAAGACACACAAGTGATCCTTTTGGAGGGCTCATCTGGGATTTGAATCCGGGACCTCCCACATCCTAAGTGAGAATTATACCCTTAAATCAAGAAGCCACAAGGACCTTGTCCCATGCTTTACTGAAAGAGTTTGATTTAATCATTGCTGTACAAGTCGAAACAGTTGCATCTGTTTGTTTCTTTGTACCTCTTCAGGAGATGTGATGAAACACAAGGCAACATGGCTCATATCCAAGCTGAAAAAAGGTCTTATACTAGTATTGATACTGGTGTGTGATCCTCTGATGAAACTTTTGCATCATCAGGCAACTGTCAATATTTTAGAGCTCCAAGTGTTGCAGGTTGATAACAGACATACAGATGAAAACTTCCTCACCTGGGCACTGCTTATAGCTTATTGGGTAACTTGAGATATGAAGATGACATTTTGGCTAATCTCTGTAGCAGATATCTTCATATAAAGGCAGATAGATTTAAAAAAGCTAATAAAAAGCTAAATTATCAGACAAAGTAGGGACCTACCAATATGGGATTTTTGGGGCAGAAGCCGATACAGATATTAGGGTGCAAGAAAATTCAATTATCTGATACATCAGCTGATATAATGTATATAATATTTATAAATGTAATTTTGGCTGAATGTGGTTATCAGATACTTGTGACAAAGATATAATATGGACGCAGGATATCTTACATTTTGACAAACTTTGTTCCAAAATTCAGTGCACCAGACAGTTAACACTTCCCATATTGGTTATTAAATACGTGATTGCCCTTTGCCGCGCAAAGTCTGTAATTACACCATTTTAAATCACTAGTCCAACAATTTTTTCCAGCCTTCAAAAATAGTTTTAATATCAGCACATATCGGAGAACATATGGGCCGATGCTGATATATCTATGATAGGCCAATATCAGCTGATAATATCCACAAACCGATATATCAGTCAGGCCCTACAACAAAAGATGGATTCTGAAATTGAATTTTGGCCAGTTGTCACCTGTTGTGATCAACCGATAAATGTGCATGCAAGGGAAGCCTGCTCAAACATGACTAGTCATTACAACTTGGCCGTCCAATGGAAATCAGAATGCTCCCGATACCAAAATCGTGTCCCTTGCCTATAGATTCTGCAGTCATATGCAGATATCTGTTTATAGATTAGTGAGTTTGTGGTCTCTACAACAAGCACTTGTGGTTTATCTTTTCAAATGGAAATGTATTATCTGGCTGAAAGTAGTGTTTGCCTGCCCTCTCTAGTTGAAATTGAGGTCAGGTTGCACCCGTACCCAGCAGTAATGTCACAGTGAACTGACACGTCCTGACATATACTTCCACATCACTGCATCAAGGTGAAAAGTTGATCCCCCTGAGGTCTGCAACAACAAGACTTTCAGCTGCTGATAAGCTGCCTTTTAATTAGAGCTGTGGATAAACAGGTTGAGGGTATGTATTTTGTTTTTGACAAATATATGTGTGTGTGTGTGTGTGTGTGTGTGTGTGTGTGTGTGTGTGTGTGTGTGTGAATGCAGGGAGGGGATTGTACCATAGAGGGAAAGGATGATGGCGAGGACTTTAGGCGGCTGTTGAATGCCATGGACATCCTGTGTTTCACTCCAGAGGAGCAAAACGGCATCTACAGACTGTTGTCCTCTGTCCTTCATCTGGGGAATGTCTACTTCCAGCCACACCAGGTCTCTCTGTCACACACACACGCACACACGCACTCACTAATAGGCTACAAAAATGCATTTGGTTTCACGGCTGAGTGATAATGATGATGCTGATAGATGATTGTGTTACTGAAAGTCTTTGCCTCTGCATGTGTGGGCATGCGTCTCTGCAGGCAGAGGGTCAGGAGGTTGCGTCAGTGGTGAGCACACAGGAGATCAGGGTGGTAGCTGAGCTCCTGCAGGTCTCACCTGATGGCCTGCAGAAGTCTGTCACCTTCAAAATGACAGTGAGAAGAACCACTTTGCATTAACAGTCTTCACCCACAACCTCACACACATATTATACAATAAAAACAAATATGTGTTATGATGTTATAATAATTACAGAGTTGTTGTTAGATAAAAGATATGTTTGACCCTCCAGGATACAGTAAGGGAGAAGATCTTCACTCCACTCACAGTGGAGAGTGCTGTGGATGCCAGGTGAGTGAGAGAATAAAGGTCTGAATATAGTATCTGTTAAATTAAATACTACACGGCTACTTCTGCTTGGAATAACCTAAGATGAAAGCTTGTCTGACAGTCTTGTTTGAGGCTTTTTAATGTCCTCATTTTTACCCCCTCTCCAAAATCATACCAGGAGACTGCTGAGAGGGAGTAAAGAATCTTTGATATTCTCTTCCTATCTTTGGTAGAGTCATGTGAGGACAAAGGATGTCAGGGCTGAGGGGTTTTTAGATTTTTCAGATGTCCTCTGTTTCCATAGGAACCGGATTTTCTGTTTCCATAGAAACCTTATTGTGTGTTTTTCATAGAGATGCTGTTGCCAAGATCCTGTACTCGTTGCTGTTTAGTTGGCTGACAGAGCGCATCAACGGACGGGTCTACCCTCGCAACGAAGCCCTTTCCATCTCCATACTGGACATATATGGATTTGAGGTCCGGCTAAATAATGATCCCGCTCAATAATGTTGTTGCACTGATGTGTCTGAGCTGACCTGAGTTTACCATCTCCCTTAATCCCCAATGTCTCCTCTTTTTATCCTCCAGGAGCTTCAGGTGAACAGTTTTGAGCAGCTATGCATCAACTACGCCAATGAAACTTTGCAGTTCTTCTTTAACAGGGTCATCTTCCAGGAGGAGCAGGTCTGGGAAACTACAAGTTAATTAATTTATTTTGCATATTTGTATTTTTACAGTAACAATGAACTTGCGTGTCAAGGACGTCTTTGTTAAATCTGGTCTAAATATCATTAAAAAGACAAAGTATTTGAAAAAGCGTCGAACAGTTGGTTTGGTCATGAGATCTTCAAATGAAGTCACTCAGTTTATTATACGTAATTAAGTAATTTTTTTTACCATCAGCTTTCTACAGTAACCTGATGCTAAGAACTCAAGAAAAAGAGGAGGGATATTTGAGAAAACTTCTTTTTTTTTTACCAAAAGGATTCATCCTCTAGTTTTTTCATGTTTTGAATTGTTTTTATTGGCTTTATGTGTAGTATGTTAAAAAAAATTAAATAAGACAAAAAAGAAAGATAGTTACTCGTATCTACTGCATCTTCACATTTTTAACTGGTTTTCCTCAAAGATTGAGTAAAGCTGACACAGACAAAAACCAGCCTCTGTGAGAACAAATATGACTTGAGCTGTTGGTAAAATTAGACACTTTTTGGCTGTTAAAAAAAATCCACTGTCCATGTCACTGTGTGTCAGCCCAAAGTCTCTCTCTCCCCCTCTCTCTCTCTGTCACACACACACACACAAATTAGGATCTGTATTTTGCAACTTGTCCAAATAACATTAGGGATTGTGGAAAAATCCGGAAACTGACCTGTTGCATGATTCTTAGAGAAATCTCGTTTCTTGTGTGTTTGCATAACAAACATTCTGAGTTAAATGCTGTCAAAACAACTAAAACAACTGTAAACTTTAGAAACACTGTGGACCAAACAAGGCATTGCTTATACCAAAATGTCTATTTCTCTTTTGACCCACAAAATGTCCAAAGGCTGCTTACATGTACGTTTGTTATGTCATCCTTATATCGGAGAGATCGAAACCCAATATCATGTGTGTGTTTAGTTACGAAAAGGTAAATTAAAAAGTGCTCATGTAAAGATGAATAAATGAAGATAAACAGCTTTGTGCTCTTGTACCTCTGACTTTAATGCATTTAAGAGAAGCTTTAATAAATTTATCATTTCATTAAATTTCACAAGCTCTAGTGGACAGCGCATTTCTTCACCTGAAATAAAAACTGGAAATGACTAACAGTGTAGTTAAAAAGTTTTATATGCAGCAACTGAATTTTTGTGCTATGTTTGTAGGAGGAGTATATGCGGGAGCAGATCCAGTGGCAGCAGCAGCCCTTCAGCCACAACCAGGCTTGTCTTGACCTCATTGCAGCTAAGCCTCATGGGATACTGCGCATACTGGACGACCAGTGTGGTTTCCCTCAGGTATATCCACACCTGCTACACTAAACTTATCATTTCCAAAGTAATGGAAAATCACTCAAATGTTATAATAGTAAACACAGCTGATACTGATGGAGGTTTGCTGAAAATAGAATTAATTCAAAAAGTAATTAAAGTAAATGGGATTCATGATTCATTGCTCCGTCGAAAACCTTTGTCTCTAATTACACAAAGATCCAGTCTAGTGAGTCAGACTCCTGTGCTAGGTGTCCTTAAAATAAAGTTGAATGTAAATTTCAAGAAACTTTTGAAGTTTTATATTATTTAGGTGTATTGTGGAAGAAAGCAACCCCTGATAATAAGTCATGATTCCAATATTTCATACCCTGTCTTTGGAATTGAGTTTAGAAAAAAAAACAATGAACATTTCTCTTATTGGATTTCTCATAAACCAGGACACAGAAGTGTATTATAGCCAGTTCTGATCAATACAAAACTATCCCACTGCACATGCTCACTTAATTGCCTGGCTGCTGCTATCATTATTCCCAGTGCTCCTAATATGAGAAGCTGACTGAGCTGGTATTGATATAAATGTATTATGAAGTGCCTCCGAGGCTCAGAGTGAAATATGAACATGGTGTTACACGAGTAACTGGCAGCGGTAGTCTGCTGAACACTTGAAGGCAACATGTGTTTGTGCTGTACAGATTTGAGTTTCCATGGCTCACCAACCATTAAGTCTCCTATCATCGCTAGGCAACAGACCACACGTTCTTACAGAAGTGCCACTATCACCATGGAAACAACCCGCTTTATGCCAGGCCAAAGATGCCACTGCCAGAGTTCACCCTGAAACACTATGCTGGCAAGGTCACTTACCAGGTACAATTCTATCTTTCTTTCTTTCTTTACATCTTTATATCTTTATTTCTTTTCTTTTAAAAATAAACCATGTTTGATCCTCGTAATATCAGAAAACAATCACATACATTTCACTCACTTTGTCAATTTATTGTCTTGGATCCAGCCAGTCTTCTTCTTATTGCCACTCTCTGCTGTTAAGTAAGAAGTTGTTAATTCTTTATATAAAATAAACATACAAACATCAAATTCTTCCAAACATGTTTGAAGGAATAAGAATCTGGTTCTCCAAAGTCAACCCACCTCTGATATTTCCACATTTTAGTCTGATTTATTCCCTTTGGATAGTGCTTGTATTATCTCCTCCACAAAACTTTTCTCTTCATAAATCTTTGTTTTACAAATCAAATTGGTTCTTTAGTTCGTCAGTGCTTTTTGGAATAATGTGCAAAGAGCTGTTAAATTTTTATTTATCCACTGCTGAATCTGATATCTTTTTAAATGTAATTTTATTCAAACTCTGCAGGTGCACAAATTCTTGGATAAGAACTTCGACATGGTTCGCCAGGATGTTCTGGATCTCTTCATCCAGAGCAAGAACAGAGTGAGATATGCAAATCAACCTTTTCAATAAATTTAATTGTTTTACTCTTTTAATTTAATGCTCCTAATCATCAGATATTTTTTTCAGTGATGTGGTGCATTAAAATTATGTGCTGTGACCTGTGTGTTTAACTTTTCTGTTAAGAAATGTACCTATGTAGTATTTGTTGCTTAATACAGGAACTTAATTCTTGTTCACAGTAAGCTTAAATTATGTATGTGTGTGTGTGTGTGTGTGTGTGTGTGTGTGTGTGTAAATATGTGTCAATATGTATTTGCACACAGATGATATCCAGCCTCTTCTTGAAGCACTCAGAACTCACATCTCAGCAGCGGGCTAATGTGCGGCGAAGTAGCACAGCTCGACGTTATCAGGCCAACACTGTCAGCGCAAAGTTCCAGAACAGCCTGCAGGAACTGCTGGAGAAGCTGGAAAGGTTTGAATAGAGCAATACTCCTAACCTCTAGACCATGGCAACCTCTTACACACCTTTATAGGATCAGTAGAAAACGTTAAAACTGTGTTTTATTTGCCACTGATTTGTATGAAGTATTATATGTGACTTCCTCCAACTCATTTGAGAATAAAGTTAGGCTCTATGCAGTGGCCTTAACCCACGTTTACAGCTTGATTTGCTTCTGAGAAGGCAAATATGTGAATAATACTTATGTGACCTTGAACCTGTCAGTGTGGAAACAGGATAATGGTGAGTCACAATGTAATTTATTGTGTAGGTGTCTGAAATCTACAGTGAGATACTGCACAATAGGGTGTGATGTGGTGCTTGAGTAATGAGTGAAAGAGGGATTGACACATGGCCTTGTGCCTAAATAGACAATGCGTTGGTTGGCTGTTAGACTAACATGATTAGAGATCAATTCTAACATTCTTATAAGCCTCCAGTGTCAGTGTTTATAGGAGTCATTTATCTTGGAGAGATTCATTTTATTTGCTTAATTTGAGCTCAGTCATATCACTGATAGATGAAGACAGAGGCCTCTGGAGCACGTTTGGCCTGAAACCGTAAATAAGGAGCTTCAGCTGTAAAAGCATGCAATGCTCCACAGATTTATGATTAGGAAGTTAAGATTTCTTTAGTTTCCTTTCAGTTGGAAAGAGTCTTCCTTGCACAGGACTGATGTACTAAGCTCTCGTCAAATCATGCATTCCCTCTCATCTATCTGTGGCAGGTGTAACCCTTATTTTGTGCGATGCATCAAGCCAAATCATCATAAGGTATATATGCGAGTTGAGTGATGTGTACAGGTTTGCAGTGCTTTTTGTTTTGCTTTAGTTTGTTCATTTGTTTGGGTTGGGTCTGTATTGGCCTGCGTCCAGACCAGAGACTCCACCCATTCCACAGAGTGGACTTTATTTTCTTGCCCTGCGTTCCAATGGTCCCATAACATGCCCTCGCTCACATCCCCACGGGAAAATCCCCACAGCCATCTTAGTACCGTTCCATCATGCCATAAAACTCAAGTGAACTTTGTGAGATCCCCCCTCCAAAGGCTGACGGATTGAGTTAACTCCAATGTTCACATAAGATGCACACCTGGACCAGAATGCATCACACAAACAGAATGTCTTGCAAAATCTATTTGTCTTGGATACTTCAACTCATTTCTCTGTGTTATTACTTGCACCTTAGAACAGCCATTGAACATTAGATTAGTTTCTGCAATGCACTTACAGATAATGAAACTGCAGATGCACAATCCGTGATGGTAGCTGATAGGAACTGCACTGTCGGCAGACAGTTACAGACGTATTTTTGAGTGACACACATCCAGTCTTGCACAAAGGACAAGACCGTCTCATTCATTCATTCATCTTTTATACCCCCTTCTGCCCTTCAAGTGGCCACTCATGTGACATATGCTGTGACATATGCTGTGACATAATACCAAGGACTGAGGGAAAGTGGGCGCAATGCCAGACCAAGAGAATCAAGTCCACTCAGTGGAGTAGGCTGAGTCTCTGATGTGGGTCTGGGCTAGGTCTGTATTTTAATTGAACTGACACTAATGTGTATTGTGTGTGGGGGTTTGTGTTTGTAGGAGCCAGGAGTGTTTGACATGGAGCTGGTCAGCACTCAGTTACGTTACTCTGGGATCATGGAAACCATCCATATCAGGAAAGACGGTTTTCCAATCAGACTGAACTTTCACAGCTTTCTATCAAGGTTGGCCACTTACCAATCTCCACATTATGCCTGTTTCAGGGGAAATATAAGCTCTAATTTAACTATGTAAGCAAAAGAACTGTTTCTGCTCCACTTACCATTAGCTACATTCAGCTTGCCAAAAAGTGTCTGAATTATTGTCTTTTCAATGGTGATAGCACAATTCACACATCAGTTTCATCATGCTGAAATAGCCATCTGGCACTTGCCAGCTCCTGCAGTAGGAAAGCAGCTAAAGTCAATTTATCTTACAACTCCACTGAGCATTTTCTGCCAGAGTTGTCGATGAAAACTACTACATAGAGACAGTCAGGTAGATTCACAGTTAAACTACTGCATACAATCAAATACCAAACTAGCAGAACTCAGAATACTCAGAATCCCAATTAACTTAGCACTGGGTCTGTCAGCTAAACAACTTGGCCTTGTCAACATTTACTTCATAATTCATGTGGGATTGTCACTATAAATTTGTGTGTGGATCTGTACTGTATGTGTGCGTGGACACAGGTATAAAGCCCTGCTCTGCCTCAGGGATCTTCCACCTGCAGATGGAGAAAACTGTGTCATCATGCTCCACAAGCTCGGTCCGGTCAAGAGCGGCTCATATCAACTGGGAGTCAGTAAGGTGAGCTCTCTCAGTGACACATGTAAAAGTTGAGCTCAAATAGGTCATACAGCAGAAATACATAATTTTTAAAGCAACACTATGTAACTTTGACCGCAACCCACTGCTTTGAAAAACAAAACTTAGTGGTGCAGGTCAATACAATGCACAAAACAGCAATTTTAGTAAAATCAGGTCATATTTTACAGAGAAAATGCCCGCTGGTTTTCCCTCTGATGTTCGACGACTGCTCTGTCTGTCTGTAGCCTTTTATTTTAGTGGAGCTGTCACCTACAACAACTCTTTGCTGCAGTTGTGGCTTCGGTCTGCAGGAAGCCTACATGTTGCTTTCAGGAACCTCCGTGAATCACAGAATTGAGGCAGAGCAGTCGTAGGACATCATCTCCATCAAATATGATCCGGTTTTACTCAAACTGTTGTTATATGTGATGTATGAACATGCATCTTTAAGTTTCGTTATTCAAATCAGTGGTCAAAGTTCAGGTCAAAGTTACAGTGTTGCTTTGAGTAAGTTTGTGTCTGTATGTATTTGTGTGTTCAGATTTTCCTAAAAGAAGAGTTGTATCAGCTGTTGGAGGGGAAGCGTGACTGTCTGCTGAACATTGCTGCCACCACTCTACAGAGATTCATCCGCATATGTTTTGTCCGGAAGAACTTTATCAAGTTCCGACGGCGTGTGATCTTGTTTGAAGCTCGCTGCAGAGGCTATGTGACCAGGTAGTGTTCACCTAAGGTCCTAATCTTGGACATATTTTTGTCTTATTGAAGGATATATTGTTATAAGTTTTATATGTAGAAAATCATTTTTTTTAAATAATACATCCACAGAGTTTTTAGAAAGGTGCAGAGTAAAAGTATTTCTTTCCCCCCCAAAATTTATTATGATTGTGAATTAATTTATTTGATTTTTGTCGAGTCCACAATAATTATTTATTTACCTCTGTCTAAGACTTATGAGTCAATAGTATAATGCCGTTGGTACCACCCTGTGTCTTCAATGGTCAAGATTCTCCATGGTGGTGCTTTGAAGGTCTCTATAGGACCTTTAAAGGTGCTGTGTGTCACATTTAAAGCTGCAGTTGGTAACTTTGGGATAAATATCAATAACTTTACATGTTCTATTTGGAAAAATATCATAATACCCATAGACTGTTATAAATAAGTGATGCTGTCTGAGAGTATCCAGAGATCTGTATTTTCTCGCGCCTTTTTATTCAGCGCTCTCTGTGCTCCTGATTCGCTAGGCTATGCCTCCTAGCAACAGGTGACATCGGTAGGAGCTGATAAGCTGTTCGTGCCTTACACTCTGACTCGCCTCTGCCGACAACAGAGTGTCCAGTTCACTCCGCTGCAACTTTTCCTGCAACAGTTTCATCTCAAGTCAGCTGGACTTAAAAGAGAGAGTAAGAACAAATGAAATAAAATGAGAGTGCAGTTGCTTCTCAACAAGTCTCATGCTACAGCTAACGTTTACTTGTTAGCAAAAGTTACCTACTGCAACTTTAAGCAACAATGGCAGCAGAATTTCCAGATGTGACCACATTTTTTATCCACTTTGAACAAATTCATGGGAGTTAAAGTAAGGAATTGTTCCGGCTGAGGCTAAAATGCTACATACAGTGCCTTTAAAGCTAAAAATAAATAAATAAATAAATAAATAAATAAAGGGATGCCTCTACACAGCTTCTTGGAGCTTGTATTCAGTGCAGTGAAAAAGGCAATTAAAGAAGAGTTTTTCCTGTTAGAATGCTAATCATTTCACACTTACAAAATGGAAACACCGAAAATGAGTTAATTTCTCCCAAAATATAAAAAAAAGCAGACATGACATTTTCTTTGTGACTCTTCAGAGCTTTTTTTAATGGGCAGCACAGTGTCCTGCATGAGTCTGGAGTTTCAGTCGTCAGCTTGGCAATTTAGCTTTTAGTGTTTGGTTTCACCAAGCCAAATAGGTCAAAGCTTATCGTTGACAGACTGCCTCGTTTGTCCTTGATGTTAGGAGGCAGGGCCAGAAGGTTCAGGTCGTACTCATCCATCAAAGGTGATAGATTTCTCACTCAGTGCCACACTCAAAGAGACATGATGCAAATTACATTTTATTTGAATGTGTTATAATTCACTTGCTGACTTAATGATGACACTAAAATGGCAATAAACCCAAGGTCAAACATTTGGCATCTGTAGTGGTATATATGATGATATTTCACAGATCATTGGTCACACTTTGATGAATTTAGGGAAATGACCCATCATGCACTCTATAACTATGATTAAGACACATCTTACTACAATTAATGTGCTGCCTGCTCTAATTGCAGCGACTGACATCACAGTAGTGTGTCAGACTTAAAAACTCAATCGTGCCTCCATCTTTTCTGAAGATTTTATTTTACTTGAACTTTAACAAATGACAAAAACTGCAGATCTTTGAATGGCCGCGTGAGTCTGGCTCCAAAACCGAGTCAGTTTCCACAGAAATAACCATGTTTAAAAGCCTGGAAAACAATCTCTGTAGCTTGTGTTTTCTTACTCATGACAACTCTATGGGGGAGAATTTTTATATAGCTCATTTATTTAAAATGTAGTTTATACATTAAGGTTTCTGTCAGGTGTCAAACACAAAGTTTTAAAATGTTTTTTCCTTAACCAACGGGTGACATCACACTGACTCCATGTATACTACTCTCTAACAGTATCTTTGTGAGTAATCCATCTTCCATGGTTAATGCTTTTCCTGAACAGAAAAAAGTTTGCTCTAAGGAGGAAGTACCTCATTAGGTTTCGCTCTGCCGTGCTGCTCATCATCAACCGCCAGCGTTACATGCGGGTATGCACACTTGATTTGCGTCTGTGTGAATGGGGGAAACCTCTGGGGACATCTTCAGTATTTGTATTTGAATAATGAATTAAAAATGAACAAATGTGTGAAGTGTGATACTGTTGTCTTTCTGTCAGACAGTGGTGGAGCCTGCAAGGAAGGCAGAGGAGGTGAGCGAAGGATGAAAAAGTGAAATTGTCTGAGAGAGAGGAGAGACACATTTTACTGTTAGAAAGAGATGAAAATGTATCTTTAGTCCGTAATGTGAGTATGTGTGTTTGCACTGTGTGTAGGATCGCATCAATAGAGAAGTGGTGAATGTGACAACACTGCCTATCCCTGCTGAGCTGGCAGCCTTGCTACAGGCCGTGTCAGGTGCAGAGACACACACAGCACATACATTTACACAAAAATGCAACACACTGATCTGGAGCCAATAAGTGCTAAAACTGAACTTCCATCAAGTGATGTTTGGCACCTTGTTTGCTAGTTGGTTCAACAATATTTATTGTCACATGACAGTAATGACACATGGCCTGCTTTGCGTGCGTGTGTGTGTGTGTGTGTGTGCATGTGTGTGTATACAGGTGGTGGAGAGCTGCATTCTGACTGCTTGGCAGTGGTCCAGGCTCCAAAGGTACAGGTTGACCCCCAGCTGACCTTACCCCTGGATATCAACAACTACCTCATGACACATTACATCCGAGCCATGTTTAGGGTAAACACAAAAATACACTCACAGAAAAAAAAAGGTTTTAAATGTGAACGTGCATGAACACATGAATGAAACATATATTATTCTTGAAGAACTTGACAGGACTCGGTACACTGTTGTTGCCGTGCTCCAACTTAAGTTAATAGTCACTTTGTAAAATCTGTTGTAAGCCCTCTCAGTGTGTGTCCGTGTGTGTGTTCCAGGAGCCATTGTTTGGGATGCTGACAGCCCCTCTAGAGAGTTCTCTGATTCGAATGGATGAGGAGCTTAAACAAGGAGCCGTGAACATTTTCATTTTGGTACATGTTGCATTTACATGTTGCCTGATGACTCCAGACTCGATACCATGAAATTAAACTCAAAACTTTTGATTGAAACTGGTTCACTGGGTTAATAAAACCATTTGTGCAAAAATTCTTATTTTTGCCTTTTGAACTTGATTTTACCACATAAAGAGTCAATAACTGTGACTATTCTCACCATAAGAAAAATCTGTACTGTTTTTTGAAAGTAAGCATAATCATTATGTAAAAAGCTAAGACTAAGGACCTGTAGGAAAGCTCATACTGTTACAGGATGTGCTGTAAATGCCTTTGCTTTTGACAGATACTAAGATTTATGGGTGATCCCAACTTGAATGGGGCTCAAGAGAATCTTTTCGGGAACTACATCATCCAGAGAGGGCTTGCCGATCCCAGCCTCCGAGATGAGATCCTTGCTCAGGTGGCCAATCAGGTAAGCCTGCTTTCTTGGCCAGGGGTATAAAAATGAAATCCCAAACAAGAAAGATAATCTCTCCTCTCCATTAGGTGTGGAGGAATCCGAACATTTTGAATTCAGAGCGGGGTTGGCTTCTCCTCTCCTCCTGTCTTTCTGCCTTCCTGCCCTCCCAAAGGCTGGCCAAATATTTGCTGAAGTAAGAAACACAGTTGACAGTGAAATATGTTTACATTGCTGTGTATGGGATGGCGACACAATAAAGAATAATGAAGGTGTCACTGTGTTTGATTAAACTGTATATTTTTCAGTCCTGGATATTTGTTTTGGACTCTTTGTGCTCGTTGTCGTAGGTTTGTGTCTGACTATGGGCCGGAGGGCTACAACTCTGTATGTCAACACCGTCTGCTTCAGGCTCTGCAGCGGTTGAATGTCGGGCCACAGTACATCCGGACGTACCCACCCTGTCTACTAGAGTGGACTGCCAATCGCAAGCGAGCTTATACTGTTCTGCACATACACTGCTTTGATGGTGAGAACATACACAAAAACACACGTTTCACGTATTGTATTCATAACTGAGAGGGTATGGACAGTTAAAGGAAAACTGCACTTTTTGAGTGGAATTTAGCCTATCCATCCAAAATCCCAATGTAAGGCAAGATCAGAGATGCCTTTCCTTCTCTGTGCATTTATCAGGTCGCTCAATACCCAATGTTTTGCAAAAATCTCCAACACGCTCCATCTACACGTTGTGGCCATGTATATTCACCACACTGTATTGACATTGTGGCCAATAATACCAAGGAGCTAGTTATCGGAGAGTAGTGACACAGCGCCTCGAATACAATGCGGTTATGCTGCAAAATTGATGAAAATGATATCATTTCATATTTTGGTGAATGTGCAAGTAACCTTTTGGCAGCCTAAACATGCTGCGTCCAAAGCGCTGTGTCACTACGCCAAGACAGCTAGTTCCTCTGTATTGTCTCCCACATTGACAATGTCTTTGCAGTGTGGTGAATATGCGCAGTCACAGCACGTAGATGGAGCATGTTGGAGAATTTTGGATGTGTATGAGAGGGCTTTAGACAGCAGTAAAGGTGTCTCTCTATCACTTCCATGAAATGTGCACAGGGCAAATATCAAGCGACCTTCTGAAAACACAGAGAAGGGAAAGGCATCTATTCTTGACTTACATCTGGATTTTGGATGAATAAGCTACATTTCCAAAAAAGTGTACTTTTCCTTTAACTGACCTTGAGCAAGGCAGTGGATCACCATCGGCATCTGTTGTTGCTGTAAGAACTTTGTCTGCTGTTTTGGCTCTCTTATAAAAGGTATATTGTAAGAGAATTCCTTGTAGATAAAAAGCTGTGCTGCAGAAGAGAGAGAGTTGTTTTGCAGTGTATTTGCCTGCAGAAATGTTGTCTTTTGCTTCAGTAAATTTGTGTCTTAATTTAAATCACATATGCAGATAAAATTATAAATACAGAGCAGCAACATTTCAACGTCAAATTCAGATGTACTGCAAATTTGAACCTTTTTATTTTGAATCCCCCTCATTGACCTAAACTCACCTCTGTTTTATTTATTTATTTTTGTATGTTTGTTGTTTGTTTTTCTCCCGAGCTCAGTTAATGTGTGCACAGGAAAGTTATCTCTCTCTGTCTCTCTCTCTCTCTCATTTCCTCCTCTCATCAAGCTAATCTGTCCTCTGGCCTTTTGGCAAGTGTACTGAGGATTAGACAACACCTGATACTCGCTCTGGTTCACTGGCTATGTTTGTTTCTGTCTAATGTTGCTGGTATCAACTTTGTTTTAGTGATACAAGTGAGAAATTATTTTATAGGCTGATCGAAATAGCTCATTGCATTGTGAGATGAAAAAATACAGCACATTATTTTAAAATTGTCATTTTTGTTTTGTGATTTCTGTTTCTCAGAAGCCTTTTTCATGCTTACTGTTTGTCTTTCCTCTTCAGCTGTGTCCTTCCTGTGTCCTCTACACTCTTGGACGACTGGAGAAGAAATGGCCAAAGATATCTTACAACACAGGTATCATATAGCTGTGAAATATGAACATAAACATTTTAAAAAAGGAAACAAAAGAAGATTTATTGTTGAACATTCACCTGATTATATTTTGTCAGTGTTAGAGTTCATTTGTGTTTGTGTGTGTAGAGGTGTGATGGAGGGCCGTCGAGGCTGGTCGATGCTTCTGAAGGAGCCGGCTCAGTGGGTGGAGCTGGAGGGCTCAGACTATGTTTTGGATCTGATGTCGGACCTTGAGCTTCCTGCTGACTTCCCCAAACACTGCAGCTACTTCATCATCTCTGCACAGGAACCAGCCAGAGTGCGGCCCAATGCCAGCTTGTGAGACACACACACGCACGCACGCATGCACGCACGCACGCACGCACGCACGCACGCACGCACACATGCACACACACGTGCATGCCCTTGTAAAAGTATTTACCATTTAACATTCTTGACAGACATGTATGTAAAGTGCAACTTGACTCATTGAGACAAACAATTGCAAGGCATTAATTGTTGTTTGACTGTTTTTTCTTATTGTTTTACAGAAGTCTGCTTGGTGGTGGGTTTGACTTGACTAATGATGTCATATCTTCTGCTATACCTGGCACTGATGGACAAGGTACTGTATATGTTTAAGCAGACTTAAAAATGCTCACTCACTGATTTTATTTACAGTAGACCACGAGTTGCTTCCCTCTCCTCTTACAGACTTTGAGCCTCAGAGAGGGATGGATCGTTATCTGGACAGCCTGTTTGATCCTGTACTGTCAGATGGACCTGGAGTAAGTTACAGAATTCACCCACACTTACATTTGACCATTATAGAGTGGATTTGCCTGTCCACCATTTAGTGTCGGTCACTGTAAAGCTCTTTTTTCAGCAAGAAGGTCCTGGGTTTAATACTCAGCTGGGGTAGAACCTTACTGTGTGGAGTTTGCATGTTCTCCACGTGTCTCTGTGGATTCCTTTCGTTTACTAACCGCTTCCTCCCACAGCCCAAAGATATGCAGGTTAAATGGTGACTCTAAATTGCCTGTAGGTGTGAATGTGAGCGTGAATGATTGTTTGTCTCCATATGTCAGCCCTGTGATGAACTGGAGACTTGTCCAGGCTGTACCCCGCCCTCGCCCAGTGTTAGCTTGGACTGGCTCCAGACCCCATGCGACCCTGCAAAGGATGAGCGGTTGCAGATGAATGAATAATGAGTGAATGTTTATTGAGGAAGAATGAGAAAAAAAGCATGTGTTTGTAAATTTGCAGCCTTCATTTCATACGAAGTGCTTTATCTGTAATCCAGGGATTTATTTTACTGTTCGTAGCATGGACCAGACCTGGTCTGTTTGCACATGTAAATTTAAAAAATGATTTTAGAAGATAACTATTCATGAACTCTGTATTTCTGTAACTCGGTAATCTTGCTGCTTCTTGCTGCTCTGCCAGCTCATTTGTGATGCATTACCTCCACCACAAATGCCATACTTCACCACTGTAACAACCTACAGTTGTAGTGACATCTGATGATGGCTGATTGAGTTAAATCTGTACGTGTTCAGTCAGGGCAATGGTGCAGTGAATGCTGACTGTGTTGGATTTATCAGTCTTCAGCTGGGACGGCGATGTGGTGAATGTTAGCCGTGCTATCGGATGTGGCTGACAGGAATTAGCATGTATCAGATGTGTTCTACAGACCTCTCCCGCCCAGCAACCTATTACGTTACCCAGTTACCGTAACTGTCACAGCCACTAGATCGCCACGGTGATTTCCCACCCAGGCAACGCTGGGATCTACTTACGAGGAACTGACACTCTGGCAAATGAAGGGCTTACTATTTAATGAGACATGGCTGACAAACACGTACACTCCTGTGGATTTATGGGTCAGTGGATGATTTCTGATGGATAGGCTGCACACATTTGAGGGGGATGTTCTGATCTGACATTGCTTAAGTGCTCTGATTTCACAAATGTTATGAATATTTTGAGATATTTTCTCTCTTTCTTAAGCACAATTGGTGATACTCACACTCACTAATGCACAAATAGCGTGGTTAAAGAAATATGCCATCAAAATCTTTTAATAGTAAATAGTCATTTGTTATTTTTTAACAAGAAGGATGGCCCAATTGAAACCATATCATATGAAGTATCACAGGAATACTACAGGCAACAGTGTGTCTTTATGATCCTCTCACTCTTCCAAGATGACATTTGCTACTTGTCTCATTAAACATGAAGGTGACACTACTTAATATAGTATATGGTTTAGAGAAAATTATGCACACTTAATTAACAGAAGGGTTGCAGGGGAAAAAAAAGGTGTATTTACATTACTTCAGCCCCATGTACAGTGCTATGGATTTATCAATACGAAGCAAAGTGAGGCCACTGATATTTAAGTCATGTTTAGGGACATAGTTTCCAACATACATCCTAACTTCCTCAATCCACTGACTAGATTCATTTATTTAACTAAAACCCCACTGGCACTCTCTCTATTACTAGCAGATAGACAGGAGGACTGGCAGGTTGACAAGGGGGGTGCCTATTGGACATTTTGCTAACAAGGGGGAGAGCAACCTGCCCTCAAATCGCCTACTGCAAAGACTTACCATTTATAATGTGGTTTATCACGGCGGCCAGCACCTACACTCAGCCAGAAATAACAGAGTAAACATAATAATAATAATAATAGTGTACTGACAAATCAGCCAATAAGGATAAAGATTATGTCTTGAACTGCCTTTGTGTTTTCTAATGCATTCTTATATATTCGGTTCTGAAATCTGTCTGTTTGTCTGTCTGTCCTCATAGGAATTAGAATCAGCTGCAGGACTGTCCAGCAGGATGAAGGGCACTGGGGGAGTTGGAGGAGGATGGCAACAGGATGGGCAGTCAACCGGACCCCCGCCTCCACCTGGTGGTCAGTTAGAAGTCTCTTGCTCCCTTATTCACTATTTCATTCCCTGTTTACTGTTTAATAAACACTTGCTAGTTTACTGTTTTGACAATAATAAATAACATGATATTGCAGTATCACTGACAGGTGTCAGGGGTCGCACACCCTTGGTATTTTAAATTCTACACATTGTATTGTGTGACTGTTAGCAGAATGTACAAGAGGAACATGCTATGAACTCCTTTTTTGGGGGCTTTCTACAAAGCAACAAGTTGACACTCAATTCATCCCCCGAAACAAATTAAAATAATGCATTGTATAGTAAAGATGAATTTATTTGCAAAAACCCCTTAGACACGCACTCACACAGTGAGTGAGAAAAATCTCAGTAGCTCCATAAATCGTGTGCATGTGTAGTAAAATAGACACAGAATTTTGATGTTTGTGTGTGTTTTATGTGTACACAGCTGTGAGAGTCCTTCCTGTGGGAGGCGTGATGACACCTCCTGTTGCTGCAGTGGCACCTGTAACACCTGGTTTGTATCAAGTGTGAAGAGAAACATGAAGAAAAACACTCATCAAACATAATTTGTATCCCTGCATCCTGTTTACGGTGTTTCTCCTTCTCCAGATGCCCAGCATGCTGTTATGGCTCAGCAGCAGCAAGCTATCGTGAACCAGCAGGCCATCATCATGGTAAACCCTCCATCTGGATCTTCGTCTGTTCATTTGTTTCTGCACTCTTGTTTCAAAATTAAAACATCCTCTTTTTGGTTCTCAGGCCCAGCAGATGACCATGCAGGCCATGGCCATGGTCAGCAGCCCAGTGACAAGCCCCCCCACTTCCCCAATCACAAGCCCTCCCATGAGCCCCCTGCTCCACCACCCACCCAGCCCATATGCTCCCGTGAGCCCATATGTTGTCATACCTCCAAGTCCGTACGCTAGCATCCCACCCAGCCCCTATGCTAACTTCAGTCCCACTCCCTACGCTGCAGCAACCATTCCGCCAAGCCCTTATCCTCCTACTGCTCGACAGGAACCAACTCCATCACAGCCTCAAGCTCAGTCTCAGCCCGCTGGCCCTGACCCCAGCCGTCAGCCGAGCTCCACCAAAACTAACAAAACTGAGCCAGGAAAGCCTAAAGCCAAAGCTGCTGCACAGGTCAGTAACTCTGAGACATGTGAGGTAACAGTCCAAAATTACGTAATGATTCAGAGCTTTTTAATTCAGGAGAGATGCAGTTGTTGTAAAGTCCGACTACATTAAGCAACACTTTCACAGGCACAATGGTATTCAAAATTAGATGCAGTTTCTTTTTATGGAAGGAGTTGGTTTGAGGGGTTTGTGTGCATTAAAATCAGGAACAGTGTTGTCAGGATGATGAGTAAAATCTAGTTGAGTGAAAAAGTGAAGTGCTCCAACTAAAGATTCAAGACAAGAAACACGGTAATTTCTTTTATTCAGGGCAAAGCCATTGCATGCTTAACCTTTATTTAATAAGATTGTCCCACTGAAATCTGACCTAAGTAAAGAAAATGTAAACAAATATAGTCAGACAAACAAAGGGCATAACTTACAAAGGACAGAGTCAGACATACTGAATGGATTAAAGTTAAAAGTTGTGAGTGGGTTTAAAAAACTAATCTTCAAAATGAAGTATAACAGGAATGACTGATGATGCAAATGTGGCTCTTAGGTGCAACATTTCTTTTTGTTCTAGTATCTTATTTGAGCAGATTAGTCTGTTTCAGCCGACTGCCGTACTAAATTTGACTTCCTCTGCAAAGATAATTGCTTATCTTGCTTATTTGAACGATTTTCATTCTAATGATTGTATTGTTGCACGATATGAAATTGTGATGTGCAGTTCAGTGCAGTGAAATTAATTTGTTCACTTAACATTCAAAACACCACAACAGCTCTTGAACCTAGAATGTTTGCAACAAATTAAAATAATCATGTTGACTTGCCTTTTTTTTTTTTTACATTTGTAATGTCCTTTGTGCTGATTTCAACCAAATCACAAGAGGCAAACTGTCTGCAAGCCTTGAGTGCAAGCTCTCTGTCCTCTCTGTGTGGCTTTCTCAGGTTCAGTCAGATAGAGACAGCTTCCCTCGGAGGAAGGCTCCAGGCATCCCTGTAAACAAGGACACGCCAGTTGGGAAGTTTGGTAAGAGAGAGAGAGAAATAGAAGCATGCGAGAGTGAGCAAGCAGGAAACAGACAGAGAGTCCCTTCAACTAAAACTCTTATTTAACAGAGCTTTAGAACAGAGAGCATAACTCTTTCTCAGCTGTTTTGTTTTGTTTTGTTTTTTTGGTTGTTGTGTTGTATGTGTGTCTAAGCCCCAGTAGTGACGTCTCCTACGCCCTCTGCTGGAGAGGTAGTGAAGTACTCATCTCAACCTACAGATCACATCGTCCCCAGCCAAGATATTCAAGGTATCATTCCAAAGCTGCTGATATATTTACTCATTAATTAGGTTTATGCAATATGACTGGAAGTTGAGTGTTCACGCAGTCAATAAAAGTTATTTCTTTATTTCCAGCCGACACGTTGTTTGGATTTTGACATATTTGATTTAAGGAAATAAATGTGATTTCATAAGTGATTTGTACCTCTTTTTTTGTTTTTTCAAGAAATCATCAACAGGTACAACTCCCCGCCTCCACCACCAGACATGCTGCCACCAGGCAAAAGGTGAGGTCCCACTAACTCACACATAAACACGCAAACTAAATGAGGGCTGAGGAGTGAGCACAGTCATCATTTTTCATTTGTGAATAAGCACAGCAAGTTGATGCTATTTCCAAAATTAACTGTACATACTGTAAAGCCCTGGCTAAAATGAACCACCAGCAGATACTGACTGGGATGTTTTTGCTCGGAGTGAGCACACAGCACCAGAATGAATGTATTTACACACAACAGGCACAAACACACGGATTACAGAGTGCACTACATTTGTATCCTGCAAACTGTGATGTTTGATGTTGACACTGTGGATGTATTTAGGAGGCCCGAGGGAAAGTTTAAGAAGAAGCAAAGCCCACGTGACGAGGCTTTACAGATCCTCAAACCACAGATGGACAACCCTCCTGCTCCACAGGTACACACACACAAACACACATTTGTACCTGCAAAATGCTAGAGCACTTAGTCACAATGATATGGACATGCACATGAGACAAAGCCGTGAATCAGTCACGTAGAAAAAATGTTTTGTGTCTCTGTAGTCCAAACGTCCTGTCACGCCCTCACCATCCGCATCTGCAATGAAAGAGGCAGGATTTAAACCCACCAAGAGCACAAAGACGAGAGCAGCTGATCGTCCTCTCCCCATACCTCCTCCTGGTACTCACACCCACTCAGTATATTGACTCATTCACATTTTCCAATACACAAGAGCCTCAGTTTGCAGAGTTATATGTGGGGTGAGTCATTCTTGAGAAAGATTGTTGATCTTGCCATTTCTCCTTCTTCATAACATGATTACTTAGTCTGCAAGATTTACCTTCCTGTTTTATTTCAGCACTCACACATAATGAACAGCCAGTGGACTGTGAGGAAATTTGTTGTAATCCTTTGTTTGTACACAGCCCTGGCTGAGTAAAAGGGAAAAAAAGTGGCTTGGACTGAGCAACACAACACTATTCAAGCCACTTAACACAAGTGGGGTTCATATGCCTGTACACAGGACAAGGGGGAGGTAATAGATAAGGTGAGTGAGAGGGACGGTAACTCTGGCAGGGTAAGGGACTGTTTGAAATTTTTTGAGGGGTGCACCTGGTTGAAAAAGGGAGGAGGGCATTGAGATTTAATTCTGTGCACTGGGGAGGGCAAAGTATTTTATTTTGAGATGAGGGGGGCACATTTAAAGGTTTGTTTGCATGTTGGTGCTGGCAGATGTGCTGCAGGTTAGTTGAGCACCAGAGGACAGCCACAGCATCCACATAGATTTTTATATCCGACGGCTTCGTTCTTATACTCAGGGCAAGCCTCAGCAGAGACTCAGCTTGTTACACATAGCTCAGGTCCACATCCCCATGTGTAGTAAAAACAAAAAACAGTACTTGCCAGGTCGCTATGGTTGTTATCCGTGTTGTTGCAACTTGCCTTTTTTTAGAGCCTAAAATTCCTCTCAAAGCAAAGATGGTGCTAACCTTTTGATGATTTACCATAGAACGGAGGCTTTAATCCCAGCATGCCGTGGGGCATTGTGTTTTGGTTTGGGGACTATAAGCCAAGAGAAAACTGTGTTCTGAGGATAAGTGCACATGCTCTGAGTCACCCAAATGTTGACAGTTGTGCACTAATTGGACTTCATGTTATGTACACATTTATGGAAGATTGCACGTAGGAAAAATGCTTATGTGGTGAACACTTTGCACCATGTGTTAAGTTAGTCTTAGGGTTTATAGTGACCTTCTACCTGTTTCATAGAATACATGTTTAAGTAAGCTGTGAGCTCCAATGTTGAATGGAAGTGCTAAGTAACAGATTGGAGTGTATCATAATATTGCAATTATAAAGTTAAGTAGTGGTTGAAATTTAATTGAATTCGTGCATGTGGGGAGGGCATATTCTTTTTTTTTTTTTTTTTTTTACAGAGGCAGGGCTTGCATGAATTGAAAATGCAGAGGCCCCTGGGCACAAAATCTTGGAGGCTTCTTAAACCCCTCTCCACCCCACCCCTCCACTACTACACAAACATGCACTGTGGTGTTATGTTACTGTTACAAGTTATACTACAATCCGTCGGAAACACCTGTGATCTGTACAGGATTTACACTCAAAAGTTGTGATCATTGGCACAGCCGAGTTGTTCCACTGAAAAAAACACAAGACTGCCCTGATTTTTAGCTGCTTGCGACCCCTGCCACAGCTAGCTGGGGTGTAACATTAGTCAGTTAAATGCCAGCCACACACAAATGTCCTGCTTTGTAGTATTTTCAAATCCTGACCGTCCTGAGGAATTACGTGAATCCACTTCTTCCTTTTGTTTATGTCACTTGGGAAGCCATGACAACTTAAGTAAGGTTGTTGTTGTTCATTAGATTTGCCAAGAGGCACACAGTAATGACATATAGTAGCTTCGGCAATTGTGGGATATGCTAACCTGCTAACCAGGAGCAGAGATGCACAACAATGACTGCCTTTGGGTTAGGCAACCTGAAAGCAATCATAATACTTTGTCTCTGCAAATAGATTATTTCTGCATTAAATTTGTTCATATTTCAACACACATTCAAGCAGTCAGTTTATTATTTATTTTATTACAAAAAAGCAAAGGCAGGATGCTACAGTTTTTGAGATTTTGGAGGCCCAATCGCCCTGGTGATTAATCCATGCTTGAGGCAGGTGGAGGGCACAGAGACAAAAGTGTAAACGTCAGGGAGGGAAGTTCATTTTTAAAAACGATATGTCCAAATTAACTATGCCTCTCTTCATATAAATAATGTACGGTCCCTAACCTGTAATCACTTGGAAAGAGGGATTGATGGCAAAGTCAAAAATCTTGCTCTACAATGACTCAGCCTACCTTCAAAGGTATCCTATTGAACTTTCTAGTTTTGTCTTTCACCAAAACTTAGTTTGTTTGTAAAGTCTAACACGTGTTTATTGTATTTCCTACTCCTTAGAGATCATAAGATTGATAACAATTTACCAAGGGAAGCCAATGTTCTGCAGTTTTCGTTTAGACCACAAACTCCACTCACTGAGTAGCTTCTGTCAAGTAGAGGGAATGGCCTGATCCCTGAAATTACCTGCTGAAAAATGTCCAAATGGTTAGCTCTGGAATAAACATGATTAACCATTCTCACCTTAAATATAGTAGGAAAAAAACAAGCAACAACAAACAAAAAACAAACAAAAACAAACAAAAACATAAAAAACACATGTCACACTCACCTCATCGCTCAGCAGTGGTTACCTCATCAGAAATGAGTCAGCTGTTGCCCACAAGACCTAATTTTGTCCAATTATGCCTTGATATTGACTAGAGTGATGGTTCATCTCATTTTTTTTACTTACATGAAGTCACCACTGTTGAAAATATCTAGCCTGTTTACTCAAAATTAGCATGTTTCAGACAAGGTCAGAGCTCAGAAGGGCAGTTAAACAGGGACACACTGACTCACACAGTAGGTAGGTGGCAAGGCACCACGTGACCCCTGATATGCAGAGTGTGAAAACACATCTGTCCTGTTGTCTTGACCTCGAAACATTTCTGTAAACAAGATTACAACAAAATTTGTACAATAAAATTCTCTTGAATTCTCTGGAGTAACAGTGGGGGAGATTTAATTAAGTTAAAATGTCCTACAGCAAGACAACAACAGACCATTGTGCTAAATACAATTTTGTAAATAGAAAAAATAAAGTTTGTGGAATAAAGGGGAAACTAAAAGCAACATGATAATCTGGTGCAGTTTCACGAGAGCTTCCAGTAGAGATGGAGACCATCCAGACGCAGCTTCATCAGAGCACAAACGAAGAGCACTACACCTACACCAATGTTCCCTGGAGACTGTACCTCAGGAAAGAGGTGTGCACACACACACAAATACAAAGACAATATTTAAAAAATCGTCACAATACA